>JAQFYE010001853.1:0-20631 GCA_034694305.1 Protaphorura glebata | reverse complement strand
GCTTGGCCCGAATCAACGTTACGCCAGATCTGCTTTAATTTCACCATGTACAAAAGATTGATGATGCGTATATATGCCCTACTCCAAAGGCCCGTTTGCCGGCCCTTCCCGGCCTGGGCCTTAAAATTTCTCCCTTCTACACCAGGGGGACCGGTTATAAATATTTTCAGCCATTCAAATTCGGCCCGGTCCTAAATGCTTTAAAAAATCCATGGGCCGGGCTGGCTTATAGTTTTAAAACGATGGTCCTGGTCCTGGCCCGACATTTATTTTTCATATACTGAACCTAATCCTTTCCACAAATATGAGGCAATGCATTGGTTATGAAATAAACAAAAAAAAATATTTGTAAGTATTTTCCCACTCGAACGGTTTAATTAGTATGACCAGAAACGCATAAGGAAGCTCAACGCTGGGTAGACGTCAAGATTTAAGAACGCTGTGTTAACTTTGATCTAATTTGAATATTTCGCTAGGACAGAAAATGTAACAGCGATTGTTGAGTAGATCGTAGATATAGATAAGTTGAAGCCGCCTTCTCACGTGTTGAATACTAACGCCTGTTAGTCGGTGCATTTTACAATGAAAATATTTTAGCGCAATCGCGGCGAAGTCCTGGATATTATCGTTACCGTTTTGGCCCGGCCCGACCCATGCCTCCTTGCCTTTCGGTTGGCCGGAACCGGCCTTTGACAGTTATACGCGACCATATTACACCTCTAGTATGCTGCCATAATGTTCTCGAAGAGATGTTTTATTACTCGGAATTATAAACTTGACTCACATGCAACTAAAAGTGCTGATAATTGTGTCTAGCCATCTCAGGTTGAATTGGCACGGAATTGTTTCTGAATTACAAGCGTAAAATATTGAAATGAAATCATGAGACATGGTCGTGGCATGATAAGTTTTAGCTGAGTCGGGTGAATATACCAATCACGTAGTACTCATTATTTTACAACCATATTTTATTTGTTGTAATGTACTTATGTTTAGTTTTCGTCTCATGTGTGCTTAATATTACAGGGTTATCCCAACTCCGGATGGGAAATAGTGTTACGCTGAAGTAAACATGATTTAGGAAACAAATATTAGAATTATCATAGTGTGAGACTCATTGGAAAAACAACAACGTCAATGCATTTTTATTAAAAACTCTGATATATTTCTATATGAAATCGGTTGTCACTTGCCAGATTTTAACAAAGTGAGAATACCGTGTGGTTCGTAGATATCCTTCGCGTGAATGGACAATGGAGAACATGATCATTAATTTTGGTTTTGTCCCTAATAAACAGTTGAGCAAAGTATGATGGCTCCGTGTAATGAGGCATCCGGCCCCATTACAACGTCACCAAGGGGAGGGTTCGATTCCTTAGGCGATGAAGTTAAAGTCCTTAATAATCACCTGTACTGTAATACTTACTAATCCAAATCCTAATCTTCCTAATCTTTTGGGGGTTTTTTATTTTATTTTATTTATTTTTACGCACGGGTGGTTATGGTGGGTTCGACGCAAATCAACACACTAAATAAAAAAACTAATCCATATAAGCTTGGCTTAATTGAAAGAAATACAGGAAATAATAGTTTCTATCTAGTCCTTCGGGTAATACATTGAACAACGTATAACAATAGTTTAGCAAACCATAATTTGTATCCTGTGTCCTCTGGGTCATCTATGTATGGAAGACGGTGGCTGAATAAATTCAATTTATTTTGGTGTTAAAAAAAATAAATCCAAGCATTTCTCCACCGGAATCTAAATATTGGAATATCATATTATAGCGTTTGGGCATTGTAATTCAAAAGGGTCTCGTTGAATTTAGATGTTCGTTCTATGGACTCCTCTGAGAACAATTAGTCATCATCCTCAACGTAAACATTTTAAGCCTTGAACACGCCCTTTACTCCTGGCTGCCAAATAATTTCTTATCGCTTTGAGCTAATTTTTCTAAAAATATGATAGTCGCAGCATGATCTAGCCAGACAGACTGGACCGTATTGAAACTGTCCTCAATCTTGAGATATTATTATGTCACGACTGGACGGATCGTTGTACCGTAATCAGGAGTGATCAGCGTACAAAATAGCTAAATAAAACATTCATTTGTCCTAAAACTGTGTATGGAGATGGACTGACATTGAATCTTAGCAGAAAGTCTAGAGAGACAGATTTTTGGTGTTTATACTATTTACGTGCGACGTTTGTTTTTATTTGAGTCTTCATCAGACTGGCTTACACATATCGTCTGTTGCAAAAGTATGTACCCTCCCCCCCTGCTGTTTATAAATTTCTATCAAGTTGTTGAATTATGTTGATAAGGTCAGGTCATTTAATCTAATAATCACTGTGATGGTGAGCTATTGAGTTGATTCCAATGGCAGTAGCATACATACGTTTTATGTAGGGGAGGTACACTTTGACACTCTACAAAATATATATCTCACTTCTGTTGGCGATGCTAATTTTGTGAGAGAGTATGTCCGACCCACTCATTATGCTATTCATGTTGTTGTTGTTGTTGTTGTTACTCGAAATTAGAGTCTTTCTGCAACATTCCTCACTTCAGCACCGTATCAAGTACAGCATCTGGTCTAACCGTGAGTGCTACAGAAGCGACTGTGCTAATTAAGAGGCGCGCGCGCGGGTTACCTATGGCTGTCATTAATTTAGTAGTTGAACACGAAATTGAAAATAAGTCCATGCACTGATCTTGCCTTTGTTAAGAGGAATTCGTATACAGTGCCTTAGACGACTCGGAATTATAGGAAATCACATGGGATAACCAACCTTGGAGTATGGAAAATTTCTCAGGAAGAGCAGAAAGAATGTAAGGTCAGGAATTCCTGACCTACAATCCATACATACCAGATTATAAATTATTTACACCAAAGTATGTATGCAGTAGCCAAAATCGTTTTCTTATCAACTAGACAGACACAGGTAACTATTCACAAATTAATGTACAACTGTTTAATATACGGATCAGGCAATCAGTCTGGGTTGACGCACGTCTGGCACTAAATAATCCCGTAGGAAAATTAAAAGCCCCCAGTCAGTCTTGCCGGTTGTCTGGAATCCCAATCACATGAAAAGTGAATGGAATAACTGACGATCCAGTGAGTTGGATTTCACCTAAGGCAACGTGATCATGCATGGTGCACCGAATCAATTGGATTTGTCACGATCCCAATGCCTGAAATGGCAAAGGAATCTTAGAATCTCTGAAATTCTCTTCAAATCCAACTGATTCGGAGCGACCAACAACACAACCATTCAGCACGAAAGCTACTACTCAACTAAATGTCACTTAAGACGAAGCAAGAGGTTCGGCTCCAATGAATCTGAGAATACTATGACTTACTGTCCAGGTGGATTGAGTTACTTATGAGTTACGATCATGCGATTTTGAATAAAAACCATTTCGAAAATTCCAGAAAATTCCGATTTAAAAGGATGGTATGAATTCTTTTTAAAAATGATAATTAACCCTTGACAGATAGCGCCCTTGTGAACTAACCCTGTTTTAATGTGCACCACTTATGAATTTTAATAGAAACGCAAATGCATTTCGGAGATAAGTGTATTGTGTCTACGAATTAAGAACCACTTTTTCCAGGAATTGTCTCGGGCGTTCAATTTCATTGGAGCAAGATTTTTTTTGGTACGTGCTGACTAATGTATTGAGTGGACGACGAATGTCAACAAAGTTTGATCAGGTGTCTGAAACATTTGCATAACATAAGATGTAGTTCATGTGTCCTTACAATATCAAATTGAGGTGCAGAATTGGTTGAAACACCCTCGAAGTCAAGAATTCTCGCATCCCTATGGCATTTTGATTGTTTGAAAAATGAAACCCTCACGCCCTCACTACACCTTAAAATATTTACCAGTCAGTACTCAATGCGGCCGACTTGATTTGATTTGATTTTTTATGATTGTAATATTCCAAAGCATTCAAACATACAAGTATGCAAATTGATTGTCTTAACATGAACATGGAATCACATTCTTACCGAACTCAACTATTAAATACCTATTATTAAATAGGTTGAATGTTACCAAAACCGATATTTCAACACAAAGGGCTGAGAGCACATAATCCACTTCATTACCGTAAAAATTACTGGTTCAATTAACACTGAACAATTGTAAAGGACATCGGCGCGAAAGCATGGCCCAATCCCCCCCGTTCAACTCTCCCCAGATTTGGCACAGCGGTAGGTATCAAGGTGCTGTACAATGTTTGTGAAGCACTTAGGCTCAAAAAACTTTGGGTCACGTCCAGGGGTCACTAAAGGTCACCATGTCGGCCCCTCTTAACCGCAAAATGGACCTCTACAAAAGTTGTTCCCACCGTCGAGACAAGCAACTTTTTCCTCTACCATTTTTCTCTGCTGCGGTCAAAGCCCAAGGTCACAGCTCATGATCAAAGTCTATTTTTATATCTTCGTCTTGACCTGTGACCTCAGGCTTTGACCGCAGAGAAAAATGGTAGAGGAAAAAGTTGCTTGTCTCGACGGTGGAAACAACTTTTGTAGAGGTCATTTTTGCGGTTAAGAGGGGCCGACATGGTGACCTTTGGCGACCCCTGGACGTGACCAAAAGTTTTTTTGAGCCTAAGTGCTTCACAAAAATTGTACAGCACCGACACTTCCGAACACCCCAGCGTCACTTTTACGGCACCCGGAATATTATGTCCAGTCAAGTGATTTCATACAATCTATATCAGTAGAATAGTTCTAAATAATCAACATTTCAAAAATTGGGCCCCCACCCAGGATTCAAACGCTAGTCAATAGTAACGCAGAAGGATTTAATAATTAAGTATTATACACAATAGAACGTTTTCGCAGTCAATAATGAAGATAAATATCCTTACGAGACCTCATTACATGTTTGCTTAATTTTAGTTTCTGATGAGCCTGAAAATCTCTCAGATCCGGCGGTAGGGCATTCCACAGAGACACCCCTTGAGCATGATAGCTTTGTCTGAAAACTTGCTGCTAGTTCTTTCCACTCTGAGGAATTGACGAGTGCTGCCCGTGCTCTGTAGTAAAGAAATTACCGATTTCCGGGACGCTCGTTCCCAACTTAACAGTTTTAAAAACTATAAGCCCAAATTTAAAGGATACCGCACAAAGGGCATGGCAAATAACTCCCGGTCAGAATTGGCTTAAATTTGGCACATAGGTAGATCTCGTTCACCTGAACAACATTTCTACAGGTCCCAACCCGAAAGGTCAAATCCTGTGATCTCTAGAGGTCGCCAAAGTTCGACCTTTGGTTCCCTGGTAACCGAAAAAATGGCCCTTATAAAAGTTGTTCCACTCGGTGTGACAAACAACTTTTCCAGTTACCATTTTTCTCTGCGGTCAACCCTCGAGGTCACAGGTCAGTGTCAATGTACGGTCATGATTCGATCAATTGACCTGTGACCTCGGGGGTTGACCGCAGAGAGACCTGCAGAAGGCATTTCTACAGAACCTGTAGAAATGTTATTCAGGAGGTCGAGATCTACCTCTGTGCGAAATTTAAGCCAATTCTGACCGGGGGTTATTTGCCATGCCCTTTGTGCGGTATCCTTTTCTCCGCTCTGGAACAGTAAGGATATTGCATTTCTCTGGTAATCCGCAATCACCGCAATGTGCGCAAAAAGAACCAATGTTGGTTCTTGATTCCATGTCCGCAATGTCCGCAATATTGCGGAAAGCACGCAATGTGGATTGCGGGACGTATTCCATTGAGCGCAATATTGCGGATACACATTGCGGTCCGCAATATTGCTCAGTGGAATCATACCTTAACGAATTATTGTTAACCCGGTTTTTCTTTCTCATTAATGAGAAATATACAGAGTCATCATCCCCTCTACTATATATTAGCTCTAGCCGCCCAATTTTCTTCGTATACAACTTTGCAAAGAGGATAAAAGAAGGAGCGGATAATATTATCAATATTATTTTCTAAGTTCTCCAGATGAGAGTTACAGATTCCACCACTAATGGGAAAGTAATACCGTAAAATCCCGAATAGAAGGCGGGCACCTAATAGAGTGCGGGGCTCAAATAGAGTGCGGGTGTTTCTCCGGCTTTCTCCATATAACCTAATGGTGTAAGTGGTGAAAGTCTTCGACCTCTAACCTTGCGTGAATGAATAGAAGACCCGCCTTCTATTCGGGATTTTACGGTAATCAATATTGGAAAGCATGAAAGAATTCAGTAAAGATTAGAACGGTCGTAAGTTTAAAAATTCAGATAAATTCTATATAACTGCTATTGCGGACGAAACTTTTTCACACACGAAACCATAATACATAATGTAGAGTTGCGTTAATAAAAATGAAGTCAAAATATACGAGAGGCAAGATTAAGTTTCAGTGACGAACCTAAACTAAAGCCTAACTGAGTAGAAAAAAAGGCTCAAACTCGACATTCAAAACAGAGTTCATTTATTTCGTCTGTTTGTTTTATTTGTGTATTTGTATACATATATCCCATGTATAGCCCGAAATCCGTTCAAACTAGAATTTCCTAATTAGAACAGAAACCGGATTATCAGGTCGAGCTGGAGAATTATAGTGCTAACTAGGTACTTTTAGTTTTAGTCTAATTCTAACCCAATTTAGTTAGACCAGAATTTAGCGAAGACGTTCGTTTAAAGTCGACATTCTATGTGATTTTTTATTTTGATTTGATTTGATTCTTTAATAACGTGTTTTACCAGCGCATCCTGATACATTTAAGTATAAGTAGAATGGCTTAATTCAGCGACACAACATCAATAACTAATCTAGACCAAATATGCCAATATATCCAATCACAAATTCCAAACGTTAATTACATAATAGTACACGAAAAGGGTGTAACTACACTATTACGAAGAGAAGAGGAGTGAGCAGAAATTACAACCTTTTACAAACTCACAAAAGCAGGGTCGTTAAGCCCGGGACAATATTCCTGTTACACTTATTCGGGTTCTCCGTAGGTAAGACTAGTTTCAGTGTCTTAGGTTCAGATAATTCTAGTTTTAGATTCCAAGAGTTCTCGGCTTTTTAAATGAGTACTTGATGGAAAGTAATGAGTGTAATAAGTACAAAACGGTACGGTCTTGAACATTCTAGATTCTAGCTTGGATCAAGTTTATGACCCGGTTTATGGGTCAGCAGGTTAGGCAGTGACCCCTCGAGCAGAATTATCTACATAGTATGCTGACGGTAACGAAAAAAGAATTGAAATTTGACCCGAGAGCTCAATTTCAAAGGAATTATGATTTGTCGAGACGGCATTGTTTGTCAGAGCCCTCCTGAAGAGGTTCAAGGATTGAGTTCACTAGCTGATACTCATGAGAAGGAAACAAATAATTTAACGATAAGGTATTCTTAATTAATTAATCCCAAAACTCAATAAGACACTGACAAGCGAATTTCCGGTTCCGTAATTTATAACCACCGCGCACTGTAGGAGAAATCGTTAGAAAATTATTTATTTTCTTCCCTTCACGTAAATGATTGACGATTCATGATGACATTTCCGAAAGGACATCGCCGCGAGAGCACGGCCCAATCCCTCCCTCCACGTGCGATTACTCCCAGATTTGGCACAGCGGTAGGTATCAAGGTCCAGGTGCTGAACAATGTTTGTGAAGGACTAAGGCCCAAATAACTTTGGGTCACCGCCAGGGGTCACCAAAGGTCACCACACTGGTCCCTCTTAACCTATAAAATTGGTTACGCCGGATTTAGAGTACTCCCCGTTTTTCTCTTTTCTCTTTCTCTTCAAAGTTGACCGACCCCCATCTTTTTGGAAGACGACAAGAAAGAGAGAGAAGAGAAGTATAAATTATCAAAAAGAGAAAGAGACGGCAAAAACAAAGAGGAGAGAGACAAGAAAGAGTACTCTAATTCCGGCGTTAGACTTCTGAGGGTATGACCTTCACAAATGTTCAGCAAACCAAGGGATATAATGTTTCAAAAATCCAGGGATTTCCAACGGCGTGGGTTTTGCCGTAAGGTGTTTGAGCTCTTCTGTGAATAATTTATGTTAACTTGTTTGTTCTTGATTTCGCTCTGCTCAATCGGGTGGGGGTATGTGGTCAGTTTGGCCTGGAGCCAGCGTGAATTTTACGGGAGGTTGTTTAGGATTTCTCAAAAATTTTAGTATTTTGCACCGTGTGATCACCACTTCACCACTGTCGTGATGTCCATGCAGACAACCCATAATTAGTACCTGATTTTTGTATCTGGTAATTTTTTTCAATTTTCAAAATAGTTACGTCAGATCATTATCAAGGTAATGAGGGATTTTGAACTTTAATTGCACGTGAGGCATGGCAAAATCAAATGGGAATTTAACAATATTGGGTACAAATATTGCCAAACTTCGTGAGAATTCACAATGCTTTGCATCCAGTGTGAATCCTGGTGCAGAAATCAACTACACGTGAAATCTTCTTGGTTGTATTTATATACTGACTACTGACCCAGTTCTAAATCGTACAAATCGTCTCAATTACCACTGTAGTTAGTTAATTTCTTTTATTGCGGTCAAGAATTTCGGCTTACGCTGTTGTCATCATTTGGACTTGGCTAAACCCGGCAGGTACTGGCGAAGGAAAGAAATCGTTTATCGAAAGCTTGTATGGATGTTGTTTTTGTTGAAATTGTATTCCGATCATTCTGCTGAAACTACAAACAATCTCGACAATGGAATATCAAGAAATCTGCAAAAATGAGAGATAACCGACTTGAAGAAGTCCCAGCCGGTTTTTTCACGACCTTTGGCTACCATTAAATATAATTCTCACGCGGCGCTGCATTGCAGATTACAGAGGGCTGGCGCTATAGCTCCCTCCACCCTCTATGAGATTAAGTAGTAATGATGGTCTTATTTCATTATGCCGCAATGCCTAACGATTTGTCGTGAAATGTTTTTTATGTTCTGTCCGGTGGTAAAATGGTAGAAGCTCCATATAAATTAAGTCCCACTATCGCATTCATTGCTCGCGGCACGGGCAAGGTCGAGTGGTCCAGGAACAAGTTTTTCAAAGTGCAAGTAAACTACGGAAGAGACTTTTTTATTTCTGTGACTGGAGTTTAATCAGTTCTTATCCCTGGAACTCATCTCTGAAGATTTGAATATGAACTTTGACCATGACTGGGGAATGTCCTCCTGAGAAGGAATTCTTGAGTCCTGAAAGAAAAGGAGTCTGGTAGAAGTAGCCGAGGACAGGACTCGGACTTGAGAGTCTTCGTCTCGGATTGTGCTATTGATTTTGTTCCAGTCTATAATTTGTGAGCGGGCACGGGCAGAGACCCGGACTCGGGCCCGGGTTACATGGCCAAGGAAGTGGAAGTGGAAGTGGAAGCACTGCACAGATCATGCGTTTTGTTCATTCTCCAGTGCACTGTGTTTGGCATGACCATCAGCCACCAGCCCAAGAAAGCCCATCCTCTTCCCACCAAACACTTCTTCCACTCTCACCCACCAGCCAGTTATCACCAAGAATCCTCACAAGACGCAACTGATGCTAAACATCTCATCTTCGTCATCTCTCAATAAATCATATCTTCCAATCAAATCCATAACTAATTTCTTAGAAAAGAGTGACTTCCAAGACAAATGTAGGAACGCCGCGGAGACAAAGGAAAAAAAACGAAACAAAATTTGAACAAAGGAAAGAGAGTGCTCACTCATAGTACCCGCGCAATAATTTGACTTCACTGTCATGCACTAGTTCTGCCAAATGTGTCGTAGTGATCAGTGCTCGACTTAGTAGCATAATATTTTATTGTGTTCTAAGAATTCATCAGTGAATCTGTATAGTGGTGTAGCGTTTGTGTAAAAAGTAAGTGAAGTGACTGGCCATCATGGAAACGACGGCTGGTCTTATGGGCGCGACGACATGAACAGAAATAAGGACGCTTCACCGACTCCGACGACACTGGTGCCATTGTTGACAGAGCTCCTTCTCACACCTCTGAGGACGACGCTCGAGTCCGGACTGCTGAGTGACAATGAAACGACGACGGGGACGACGGCGATGACATTGTCACCTCTCTCAACGTCATCCACTGCCACCAGGCTCAATCATCTTGAGCATGACAATCACTCCATGGCTACAAAGTCGGACGATAGTCCGGCTCTTGAGGTACATTTTCATACTTCTAAGCTATCCTTTCTTGGAAAAATTAATAATAATCGGCTTCGGACTTTCTTTGACTGGGTATCCCGCATAATCGGCCACTACTCCCGGAATATTGGGTTGGCTCGGAGTATTGCAATTCGAGAATCTTCCCAAATGCTCGCATTCGCAGACGGTTGGACCGAAAAAATTGTGCTCCTAATAATAGGTGCTAGAGATATTCTTGAAAATTGACCAATCGCGTTGGCTGATTAATGGCTAGCGTCATTCCCGAAAACTGACAAAATACTCTGCGAGAGTCAGGTTGGCCGAATAATGGCTATAAATGTCTCAAAGCTGACCAAATACTGACAGAACATGTGGTTGACGGCTAGAGATATTGTCTAAACAGATCCAAAATGAATATATAAACAATATTGACATGATACATATAAAATGACGAACTGCGAAGAAAATGTTGATGTAAATAAGAAAAGGAAAATAGTTTGTGTACGCAAATAAAGGCAGTCCAGGGCATATGCGCCTCGGGAAAGAGACTTTTCTTGTCTGGACAAAGAAGGAGAATTGCGTGAGCAGAAATTGATGGGAATTCAATTTGTGTTGAAAACTGAGCATGAATGAATTTCCGGCACGTTTTATTTTATCACGTTTTTCAACCAAGAATATGAGATTTGGAATTGGAAAATCTAATAATGAATTGAAGGACGGAGCGGAAGTTCAACGTTTTGTAGAATGTCGGTTTCGGTTCAGAGTAGTCGTTCATGACTTGTTTGGCTTCTTATTGGAAGTTAACTTGAAAGTCGTCGCATTATATTGACATTTGTTAACCTTTCCTTATCATCCAAAACACTCCAAAGTTCATCAAATCCATTGCAATCACTCGCTTTTCAATTTGAAATTAAAAGGGTTATGTTTACACTTTATTTCTACTACATGCAGCGTCAGAACTTCTTTCCCAAATTCTTCTCTTGATAGTTTGGTTGTACAAGAGTCGCTGAGAGTAATAGTGACATCATATTTTGCATTTTTGTTTCTGCCTTGGACTGAATAGCTTTGGCAGAACCTCGACCCTGATTTGTCAACTTCGATGTAACGATCGGTGTTAAGAATCAGTGCACTAATGCAGTGATTCTAAAAA
This sequence comes from Protaphorura glebata, assembly GCA_034694305.1. NCBI lineage: Eukaryota > Metazoa > Arthropoda > Collembola > Poduromorpha > Onychiuridae > Protaphorura > Protaphorura glebata. The sequence continues at coordinate 9,343 of JAQFYE010001853.1, read as the reverse complement.
TAACTGTCAAATATCTTTGAGAGTGTGTGTGGGATAATATTCTGTTCTTTTCGAGCACTTTTTTACTCTTGACTGAGGACTGACTCGACTTTTCTCTATCTTGATTTTCTCCATACTCCTACAATACAGCTATGTTGGTTATGCATGTGGTTACTGGCTGGCTGGCTGGCTTAATTTAATTAATAAAAAAAGTTACTAACTCGACTCCAATTCTTTTGTGAGATAATCTAATCTCAAGCAAGTAACTTGGTGTAACGACAAACATTTCACTTTACTGAGATTAAAGAACTTAAAATTCTAGCCGGCTAATAATAATCGGTTATCCTTAACCGAACAATATTTTTTGCTCGATTTGATATGACAATGATTGAAAATTGAAACTGAATTCTGAAGGAAAATATTTTGAACCCAATTTTAATTTTAGTTATTTATGTAGAGAATGAGGAAATTAAATTACAAGCAACCGATGGTCCAGTAGTTGGATTCTCTCCTCCTAACTGCTCGTCAAATATTTTTTGACCAGCCACATTGTCGTCACAATGAATTAATATGCGAGGTAAATTGATATCACCGAGACTATTATGGTCTTATGTAAAGTCCCATAAAATATCAGAGAGCAGGTTCCCTTCTCAAAGACAAAAATTTGATCTCGGATTTCTCGACGAAATTGAACGTGCAAAGCCAAATCTCGTTGTCGACTTTCGCGTTGGTGTTTCGTATTGTTCACACTATTGTATCGAAGTCGACTTACTTTGCCAGCGGCAGAGAAATGAGTGTCAAATTTTGAAAGATAATACACTACACTTACAAGTGAAACTTGAGGAATCCTCACCTTTGAAGTACTACGTATCGACTTATCAGCCAAGAAATATTTCAAATAATGTAGAAAAGAGAGGTGGCCGAGCACCCGCACCATCTTTCCTGTTTCATCATCTTAAATAAACATATATTATTGTAATAACATTTTTTTATAACTTGGGCTCATCGAAAATCCGTCCAAAATTGTTAATAAATTAAATTTTGTTCATTTCTCGTTGATGAACTAAATGTACATGACCATAACATAAATTCTTGTGAAGAATGAACGAATGATTCTGCGCGTTTCCTCGAGCGCCCTGCATAATTATTGATGATCAAATATCATGTTGGTCGGTTGGTGTTAAGTTTCAGACATTAAAAAGTACTCGGTAGAAATGTGGATTAACTTCTTAAAAAGCGGTCTACTTGTGTATGCAATAATCGTTCGTGACTGAGTTTATTGAAACAAGGAATATGTCCAAGCTACTGCCACTAATGAGACTCGGTTTTTATTTGACGTGCTATTGTAATACTCGTCAATGTCGAGACTGTAATTTAATCCACCGGTATATTGTGTTACATCTTGCACGTTACATTATATTCTGTTCTCTGCAGAAAATATTCCAACGTATGTACCTGACCGGTTTACCTCTTTTATTATCTAAAGTAATTATTATATGAGCCTCCCTCACTAGTTAGAAAAAATATCATGTCATGTCTTGAGCATTACGTAAAGAATCGCTATATTTCATTTCTCACAATAAGTGTTAAGGTTAGTTGATATCGAACCTTTTTACACCGGCCATACAAACAATTAATTTGTTTTGTGTGTCCGTTTTGCAATTTGCAAAGGTGATGCATATTGAGACACCTCTCTGTTTTTCATATTTTGAAAGGAACCGAAGGCAGAATATTGAAAGGCGAATTTGCAGCGAGTAAAAGAATTTATGGTGTAAAGTCATAAAAATTACTGTTCTGGTTCCCAAGGTTCTGAGTTTGATGTTTTTCATGGTGTTTCCAGTGATACGAGCATCTTGAGAGTATACAAAAATATGAAGATGACATCCGATCAAAGCCACAGCAAAGAAACAAAGAAAAATTCGTTATTGTTTGTTTGTTTGTTTTCCATTGGAGTGCTAAGCCCTGCAGTAAAACATACAGAGTATGCGCGTTGATTGTCTTATTATGGATACACTATTAGACGTTAATATTTACAATTAATTCAAACAACCCAGAGTCAACATAGGATTATAGAGTATAATCAAGGTATGCAGACTATGCTAATTATAGCATCTTGGGAATATAGTAAATTATAGTGAATCTCTTTGTCGAATTATATGGAGTTATATTGATGGTATGGAAAATAGAGTATTCCCCAGTTTCTTTTGCTGGTTCGAAGGAATAGAGATTAGCATATTGTTGACAATTTCCTCCTGCTTACAAGTATCTCATGGACCAGAATTTTAAACTAAATGTCTGTATTGAATCTTGAAAGATTAGAAGGACTTTATTTTCTCGCGACTGTCAAGTTAAAAATAAATGGAGGACGAAATTCATAACCTTTGTACTCCGTATCGTCAGTCTTGATGTGATCCTTTAGAATGTCGTAAATCCGTCAGGAAGTCTGCGAGTCCGGAGTAGGAATGCCACACTGCTGTCATTTCGGTGATATAATTTTATTGACGTTGAAGCTGTCCGTGTCAAGCAACTCATATGCGACTGTTCTGATGTGGTGACCATAGTTTCATGATTTTCTTCTACATTTTAACCTCATCTTCTGTGGATGACAAAAACACTTTATCAAGGCCCGATCCGTGGACAGTGGGATAAAATATAAATGCATGATTTCATGCAATCATTTAGCCGCAGGTTCGGGGATAGCAATAGTAATGGCATAATCATTAAAGCAAACTTGAATTGGATTGCATTGCGTTGATATTCAAATCATTGACTCCATAGCCCGCACACCGTAAACAACAAAGACGACAAAGACGTCACACTGAATCATCAGTGCATATGTCGCTATTATAGTTCCGACTTTAACAACTAATCTTAACTAACGTTGAGGAGGCAAACAAACAAACGTTGAGGAGGATGAGCGTTCAAACATTCATTTGCATAATGGGAGGATGTATCTGGCCAAATATCCGCCCACACCTCTCTTATGAATAATGAATATTTCAGCTTTTATGAACATTAACATTTTGATTGTCAGAAATTCATAATCGCCTCTATGTTATCCGCAGTAGACAATAATTATTTTGGTACTACAATGAGATGGATTTTGGAATTTGTGGCGTGTGAAACTAAATTTTGGACTTGGTGGAGATTTTGTTCTGTTGGTGTTCTAAATGTTTATACTATATTCTGACCAATACAATCTTCTTCAACTCAGGAATAATCCATACGAGCATGAGATTCAGCAAGATGTTATTTCTTCAGATTACCGTGCAATTTCTTGCACACAACTTGAGTGCAGGAATTCGATTAAATATCTGTTCAAATGATGTGCAGAAACAGATACAGGCCAGTAAAGCAAAGCAAATCTCGAAACGATTTCATACAAATGTTAGCCTTGAACGGCATTCGTTTGATTTTATAACATTCCTCGTAACAATAACGAATGAGGAATTCCGTAAAAACTGTTCTTGCGAGTACTCGGTAAACAAAGATACACGATGGCAGTTAGCACAGTCAGCAGTAACAGAAACTCGAATCCAATGAATTAAATGGTGCGTAAGAAATGTTTTGTGGAATGTCGTAAAATTCCTGAGCAGAATATGTCAACACAATTAAGGGCACATAAACTCTCGGCTTGGTCATGCAATGCAAGCGAAACTTGTGCTGTGCCTATTTTGGAAACACACTGCTGGACTGGGCCCATTTACAATTTTAATTGTGTCAGAGTGGTAATCGATCCACCAAATTCGTAATGAGGGAACTAGAACTAACCCACTGACCAACCTTTCTTTCACGTGCTTTGGAGCAAACAACCTGAATGGCTATTTAAGTTTACAGTACTCAGTACTCAATCCACCTCTTAACTGTTTTAAATTTTGGAATGAGAAATACAGGGAAATGTGGAAAACAAAAGCAGATGTACATAGTTGATACAATGGTAATGGCAGCTGCTACAAATAGGTTCTTCCAATGTTGACGTTTTCTTTGAGAAAATAATGAACGTGCCGTATGAATGTACTCTTTATAATTTTTGATTCTGTTATATAGTGACCAGACATATTTGTAATTCGATTATGAGCGTACCGACTTGTAGTTAAGTACAATTGTCTGCTTATTTTTGATTGGGCTTCAATAGAATCCTATTTGAATTGAATTGGAATTGAATTTAACTTCTGTCCGAAAACAAAACCGAATTCAAAGAGGAACGTCGATGGCGTGTTGTATGATAATCCCCTGAACGTTGATATTGTCCTCAAATTAGGTGAAATCGTTTTGTGGTCTATGATTGATTGATACGCATTTATTGTTGGTTGGTGGTCACCAATATTAAATCAAGGATCAATATTAGATCAATTCTGGCGTCATTCCAACCATAGTAAGTTACAATACATATTATGTGACTCTGTAAGAGTTTGGCGGCTCTTAATTGTCGGCTTGCTAGTACCGCAATTACTACGATAGGGGTATTGTGATATGCAAAATTAATTGATAATTAGGTAGAGGGAAGACTCAGTGCTGGTTCTAGTTCTAAAGTGAAAGAAAAACCGAGTCATTTGATAGTCAAGAATTCGTTGTGGACACTTTGCCAAATATAAACAATTTAACTATAGGACCGCACCGACGCCGCGGCGGCTGCAGCTGTAGATTAGATTGGCACATGATTTACTTTCGTGAGTAAAAACGGCAGTGAAATTGTTCGTACACACGGGTAGCAAAAATTTCTAAACAAAGTAGTTTTGTCATGAACTTATTGAAATTAGAGTAGTGAGATCTAGCCAGGAAGGCTGCATGAGGTTGTTATATCGAGAGTGGCGTATTTTTGTGTCGTATCGCCATTTGTATGTATGTCGTCCAGCGAATTCGGTTTTTATTGCTTTCATTGAATTGTTGAAGAAAAACGGCGTACTTAAATACAATCCGCATCTCAGGGACAGTACTGATTTATTTTCCCGATCCAGAAAAACGGTAGGAATGAATTCGTCAATGACCCTTAACCCAAAGAACTAATTAAAACGTTCTTATAGCCCACTACCATGAGTAATGCAATAATTTTAATGTTAATTAATTACACTCCAAAGGAATAATACTTGGAATCTTGAAAGGTTTCGAGTACTCAAATGCAAAAATAATTGCTGCGGAGCGGACTTTGAGATATATTTATTTAAAAAGTCGATAGAAAGTGATATTTGAAACTGAAAAATCGTTTTCAAATCGATGCTTATTGAATTCGAAGAGTTACCTGCGTAACAATACCACCAGCATTTAAATCACAGTGCATGGATTTTTCTGTCATTCGTGATGCTAAACACTAACATGCTAAAGTTTTCAAGGCTTGAATATGCCTTATATTTCCTTGTAAGCTCTGGGTTGTTTGGATTTGTAAGTGTAAATATTAACATCACGTGTATCCCTAATAAGACAATCAACAAGCATACTCTGTATGTCTGAATGTAGGGGCTAACACTCTAATAAAAAAACAAACAAACAAACAAACAAGCTTCTTTGACTGTGGTTGTTTCTATTATTAGTTTAGCTGTGGTCTTCAGAATCAAATTTACCTCTGCTATAACTTATGACGCAAGAGTAATTGAATTGTTTGCCAAAGTGACAAAAACATTTCCTCCAAAGATCGACTTCATTTTACCACTTTCAGGTTGACGATTTCATTTCGCTTTCTCTCTGTTTGCAATTCAGGTATGCAGGGTGTTTCTGCAATGCACTTGCTACGTAAGCATTTGACATTTAGGCAACATTAATCTGGGTCACGAGAATTTTAAACGACAAAAGTATGGGAGATCTCTCATGCTGAGTTCGTTTTGTTTTACGTCTTCATATATTGGCGCGTCGTGTAGTAGTCCGTACGATCTGTATGATCTACAGCAGTATGGATTCTAATTCTAAATTCAATTCTCCATAAAATTATATTCTACTTTTTTCCAGTTATGGCGGGCCCGTCGGGTGGGGTAAGATGTAATGATTATGAAACACCCTGTATACAAGCTCGGTCAGTTTGTAGTGGGTGGAGTTCAACATATTTTCACAAATTAATGATGTTTACGTCAAATGAAGTCAATCGAGTGACTTAAAGGAATCACAAACCGCAGAAGCGTAACTTGGAAACTAGGAAATGAATGTTGATACACGTGTATGGGTCTATGGGTGTATGTATATTTCATAAGCAAATAGTAAACAGAAGAGCTCTCATCGTCAGTCCAGTCTAGCCACTGATCTGTAAATAATTGGCCACGATCGATCGATCCTTGTTAAAGCTCGAGCTCAATACTTCTCATGTCATCAGTTCGGTTGGTTGAATACGTACGTTGGGAAAATAACTCCAGCACTTATGTTCTCATTCGAGTCAGTTAGACTGAATGATGTTAATTCAGCCAAAATCGTTTTACTATTTTGCAAGGTGCAAAGTATGAGTGCATCATAACCTAACATAATCATTATATGGTATGGTTATGAAATGAGTCTAATTGACATAGTCATTCAAAATTCAACTGCGTCAAAGTTTGACTCTAGCGAATTTATCTCGCGCGAAATTAAACTCGCTCAACGGCTCCACTCCACCCAAGTCTATTCCACTGTACAAAATTTCCAAAGTGGTAAAATCGAACGGAAGCCGTAGCACATATACTAGCACATAACGTTTCTACGACATACTTCTCCCTCTGTCCAATTCACCCAATCAGGGTGCGCCTATGCAATTTGTCGGGGAATTGCGTGACTCGCTTTCCAAAGCTAAATATGAAGAATGAAGTTTCTGGGGAACAAAACATTCGGATATGGGGAACGGAGCATCAACGATGACGACGGGGATTCATGGGCAACGAGTTCGGTTATGGCGCATGTTATGGGGACATGAATTTGCGCGCCGACAAATTGAGACTTTGATTTGTCTCCCTGTACCGAATTCGTATTAATTCATTCAGGACGTCATAACTATTTTTAGATTCTAGAGTCACTAAACGTGTAGTACATCGTTTGCAAATTACCAAGTTGTGTGACCTTGTACAAATTTGTTTTATTTCCACATCAGCGGCTAATAGGGATGGCGGATGAGGTAATTTATAGAATTGGGCTGCAATAATGCTAAGTTCTGAGTCACCCCAGCCCAACCCCATCTCTCGTATTGACGAATCTGGAAGTCACAGGAACATCGCATCGCCTCAACCTCTAATAATCTCCATGGGTTGATGTACGATTCCGTGTGGCGGTTCAAATTCTGGATAATATGAAAGAGGAACGCATTCGATTAGATGTTACGTTAAAGGTCAGTGAGACAATTGAAGACGAAGTTAATCCATTCTGTTGAACTTTGATGACCTCTGGACTTCAAGTGGTTCTCGCGTTGAACACTTAGTTTAATTTCCATACGGTTGAAGTACTGCCAGCCCTGTTCTGGATCCTCATTTCTCAAACAATTATGTAGCATGTTGTGAGGCTAAGGGTAGACACTAGACACCATGCAGGTGTTTCACAAGGAACACTTTTCACATTCACATCTAACACTTTTATAAGACCAAATCTTCATGGTTGGTTATAATTGAATTGTCCTATGGTCAGGAATAATAAAGTTTCGTCTTATGTCGATCTTCATTACCGGCTACCAAATGGGACTTATTATTTTAAAATCGGTCGACAGTTGAATAAAGATATCTATGCAAATGCAATTTATTTTATTTTATTTTATTTATTAAGTCTTTCAACTTTTCTCCGAAGAGAGAATGTAGCTTAGCTATCTAAGTTAAGTGTGTATTGAAAATCTGGCGACAAATTTGACATACTTGTGATCAGATTCGGAACATACACTAAATTTTACTTACATACACGAGTATAAATTTATTTGATGTTTCGTTGTCAGTCCGATGTATTTTGTCATGGGCGCGTGGGCCCGCATTCATATGAATGAGTGGAACGTACGACCAGCTAATTAACCTGACGGCATTATTCGCATATTTAAATCCGATTGCTAGCACACCCCAGCCTTAAAGTGTCGTATTGTGATGAGAAATACCGTTGCTAAAACGAAATTCCTAATAATTTTGAATCGAATGCAACACGAGCACATCCATGACAGGGAGAATTTTTCTAATCTAAATATTTACCTCACCTGAGACCTCTGTCATTCACGATTTGTTCAACTTGATTGAGTTTTACGTGTTAGCTCTATCAAAGTTGACTTGAGAGATATACGGCATGCTTTATTTTCCAGATACATGTTGATGGTACCTGGAAATTGCGTAGGGCATTGTACATTGCTGAAACATCGTGAACAGACTCTCGTTGACACAGCAGCTTACGAATGACACATGCTTTGACCTAGATCATCAATTGCTCTAGGCCGCGCTTATAGTAACGTCGTCAGATCAGAGAAGTGTACATGCTGCAAGCCACGAATTCCGTCAACCCGAAATGTTTCACTAGTTCCATAGAACTCAGTGTGCATTGTAATTAACAGAATTCATATGAGTTTTATACTCATTTAACTCTAAGTAGAAAATTATGTAAATGATTTTACTTGCGGAGAAAATGTTTACCTGTTCGGGCTAGAAGGATTAAAGAAAGTAGGGTTTTGGGAAAACATTAATTCAGGATAAAGTAGATTCTGAGATCCGAATGTCATAAGCTCGGGCCACGAACACGAATGAGCAAAATTGGATGAAAAGTTTGTTGCATTTTGGATCATGAGTTGAATCAGTTTATTGTTCAGACTTGCTGTGTGGGGTTCAGAGATAGAATTTCAGACATTGAGTTTCGTATGATGGAATCTGTAATCCATGGACTTTTAATTAACTTGCACGCGAGGCTTCAATAATTCTTCAGTTCTTCTTTGCGAGAGTCTGGTCTGCAGAATTTTTTCCAAGCAAATGGTTGCGGTTTGGGGCTTTGGTTTTTATAAGACTATATAGATATCCCGATAGCTCTCAAAAAGTTAGAGTACGCCAAGGTGTAGGATGGAATAAACGAAATTGTGAGATAAATATGAGTAATGGATAATGAGATGAGTAAAATGTGATATTTTCTATTTCTCTATAAATGAAGGAATTGGAAGAACGTGTATTTTTGTAGCGGAATCGCTTTCCCTTAAGGATACGTAGTGACAGACAGAGAGATATTCGGTAAAAGCTTCCAGTGTTAACTGTTGTAAACAAGCGGACAGATGTTTTTATTATCTGCCCTATTATTTATGAAAACAAACGCTTTATTTATTGTAATAAGTTTTAGAGCTATACGAATTCTTCAGAAAATGATTAGGTATTGGTATTAAGGACAGGTGAAATAACAAACTAGCATGGCAATTTACCTGTGTTTTTCTCGGTTGACCAGTTCCACTATCCTGACTGTTCTTAATGTCCAA
>JAQFYE010001852.1:0-20631 GCA_034694305.1 Protaphorura glebata | reverse complement strand
TCGCCAGGTGACCTCTGAGGTCACCAGAGGTCACATGAAGTAAATGTTGACGGATTTCAACGAAATTCATATGGTAGACACACAAGGTCACAACAAGCATCGACTGTTCGCCAGGTGACCTCTGAGGTCACCAAAGGTCAAATTTTCAAAGTCGCTCAGAATGGTCTGAAACGTTCTACTCGGTCCTTAAGACCGTTTATTATTATTATTTCGCACACATCAAACATGTGGAAACTAGGAACTGATAACAGGCGAGCAGTGCAGTTCCTTTCCATTCTTCGCAGTATTTGTAGACGAAATAAACAAATCTCTCAGAATCCGAATTACATCCTCCCGAAAATGCAATTCAGGAATTCTTGAATATTGATCATGTTACCAATGTACAGTACGTTCTAATAATCTCATTTTATGATTTTTTTGTGTACTTGGATCGATTTAATATAGGATTTCTTCTGACGCTATATCTGTGAATGTCGAGGTAGTATATTATGGGATTATTGCAAAATAAATATAAGAATATAACTGAAACCTAGACAAAAAAATAGGAAATGGGTTAGACGAGAAGCACAGATCCATCTTTATCACCTCACCAGCAAGTATAATACAATTAATGTTAAAATCTTATTTTTCGGTTTGAATTTTCTGGATTTGTTATTTAGGCTTTTACGGTGCTAAAGTTAGATACACCACTTCTTCTAAGAACATGACAGTATAGTCAGAACCGAGTGGGTATAATAAGACTAAATAATACTGCGTTTTGACGTCTCAAAATTCAGAGAATGAATTTAATATTGATTTTCGAGAGCAAAGCCGTGCCTACATACGCTGAACCCACATACGTTGAACCCACATTCGAACAACCCACATAAGTTGTTCAAATCTAACTTTCCCTTTTGGTTCTTTGTGCGTCGTACTCAGAATCAATTTAAAGAAAAGTAGAATTACATTTCCGATCACTCCTCATCCTTTCTGCGCGTCTACTACTCTCATTCCATGCACTGTACTACATGTCCCCTCGTGAAGTGCAATCGTTCCCTAATTCACAGAAAATCTGACATATCACACAGGTATAAAAACGAAGTAAGAAGTTTGATTCTTTTGTCGCTCATTTCCCATCGGATAGAAAAAAGGGGTAGTGTTACATTACATTCTCTATTGACCGACACGCAGTATTACTATAAATTGAAGTTTTCATGGCATTCCTCTTCTTAACGACAAGGAGTAAGTGAAAAGAAACCAGTAATAGCAAGAAAATGAAAAGAGATGAGATATTAATTGACATCGATGGTACTCGAGATACTCGAGAAACAGACTTGTGTCAGTATTAACGCACTTGCGTCCTTTCACCATTCCCAGTGCTTTCTCTCGTGTTTAAACCTAATGTGTGCTTGTATGTTTCTCCATTGTACAAATAAACGTGTTCCAATTCATTTATTTTCATTATTAGAATTTTGGCGGACCAGTCGTGTAATGTAGTGTGTGTATTTATTAGGAATGTACCGAATATTCGGCCAAACCGAAGATTCGGTAATCGGTTTCGTCGCAGAATATTCGGCCGAATAGTAAAAACTGTGTTGAGTGGGGTGTCTATGGAAAGGGCGTGAGCTGGGGAGCTCATAACACGTTAATTCATTAACAAATTGTTTACCTGTTGTTGGCCAGGAGGTTAAATATTTGTTTAGATGCCAATTCTTTAAATTTAGGGAGTAAAAATGAATACATACACGTATTTTCTATTTGAATTACGAGTTAGTAATCGAATTCGCGTTTTATATTCGTCGAAGGGAAGCACATTAAGGTAGGCTAATACGCTACACTTTGCAAAAGTTTGCTAATTAGCTCTGCCTGCAATCTGTGGGCGTGCTATATTGCTATATGGTCGCCATGTTGGTGTGGTTTATGGGGTAGGGCGTATTAGGACACCTGTTCACCGATAGCCCACCCCAGGAAGAATAATATATCCGAACATCGAGGCTAATTAATACACTTTTTGATATGTGGGTTGACAATTTCCTTTGTCGGGAAGTTGAGCTAATTAGCCTGATTTCCATTTGTGGGAGTGTTTTGGGAGTCACATGTTCATGTAGTTAAGGGCTGGGTCTAATTAGCACACTCGCTCGAAGGTGGGCGTATTACCCTATATCTGTACCTGTTAGATGGAATACGTTTTTATTTAATTTAGGTCATTATCTACATAGGTCATGTCACACAATAAAAAAAAGCGTCAAAAACAGGGTTCATGATTAAGTGTCGACAATTCCAACTTAACTAGAATTTACTTAGGTAAACCTGTCTTTTCGTTGCATTTTTTTTAAACTTTTTATAGTTTGATGGTAAGCTCTTTCGCATACGACCAATGCAACGCTCAGTGTGTGTCAGCTTTACATAGACACCCCACATGCAAAACAGGCCGAATATTCGGTATTCGGCCACTGGCTGGGCCGAATACCACTCCTAGTATTTATGTATACATGCATGCGTGTATGTATGCACCAAGTATCAATGAAAGAAAAGCATGACGTAAGCGTAAATTACCTGAGTTGTGGAATGTAGTCAGAAGTTCAGTTGTACTCGTGATTAATGGAGCCATAGGTTTCCAAGCAGTATAATCGTAACTCGGCAAAATATACGTAGAACAGCCCTTGTTGATTAGATGAATCCCTTTATTATTTGTGTCCTTTACCTTGCACTACCAATATATGGCCGGTTAGACCTTTAATTCATAGTTCTATTGACACTGTGATCAGCTCTGTTGAAATTGATTTGTTCCTTCCGGAGTAGCAATTGGATTCAATCCAATCAAGCTTGTTAGGGTCAGACTTTATTGACCTGTGAGTTTGAAGACTTGTGAATAATAGAGTTGAGTTGAGTTGAGTCTTTTGTACATTGCAAGGTTCATTTCATTGTATAACAATTTTTTTTGGATAAGTTCATTTGTACATGCCGTTGCTGCGTTTGTTTGTTGCTGTTTCTACATAGGCTCCGTTGTAACGTGTTCAGGTAGAAATCCCGTACATCGAAATGGATAGAGTAAATGGAATTATATTTGAGTCCTACCTCTCAGAGTAGACAATAGAGGAGGGCAATGGGAATGAAAGGAAAAAACTAACCACCTTTCAAGCAGCACTCTGTATAAATGAATAAGAAATAATGGAACGAATTTATGACAAGCTCTCTAGTAGTAATCGATTCTTCGTCAATGAAGAGACAATACTACCACAGTACTCTGGTCTTTGTCTCCAACCAAAGGCGTTGTTGCTTCTTTAGCTTCCTTTTCATTGTTCAAGTAGTTTAGTAGGAGAACGGAGCTTCAAGATCGCACATGCGGTATCTATTTTGAGTGTCAGGATTGTAGGAAAAATATCAATCCCGAGCAATTTGGATGCGAAAACACGGGTGCACTTCGAGTGGTTCCATTGTCAGTCTACCCTTTCCTTGTGTTGCAAGACTTTTGATAGAAATATCAACACGGATTAGGGCCAGAGCACAAGTTTTGCCTTTCTCCGGTTGAATGTATGAGACTGAGGAAATAAAGTGTTGAATTATTCAGTGATTTTGGTTACCCTCCTTCCCATATGTACTCCGATTGCTCCATTTGATTTTAGTGTTGATTAGTGAGAAGGGATGCGAAAAGAAATTATCCTTCGTCGAGGTGTTGTCCAACGTTAATATCCACCACTCACGGTCACACTCAACTGTTTGTTCTTTTTTTTTTGTATCAAATATACTTACACAGCCCTCATGGGATAAACCATTCATTTCACCTTTTATCCTTAAAATTAGTTTGACTCAGAGACAAAAACAAATTTTTAGCCTTGCCCGTCCACAACTATAGCGGTTTAACAAAATGATTCAATTCGCGTTAATACGTAAATGATGACAGGTGGTGAGCGTGCACGTATTCAGTATCCATTGTAGTACTTCTTTAATAAATTCGTCTTTTTTTTACTTGTTACTGTAACTTGTAAAGTATTCATTCAGTTTCTGTATAGTTTATTTTTCTCCTAGATTTTAGAGAAAGTAAATTGACTCACTCAAAGATAACAAATTAAAAAACATTGCCGTGATTTCCCATTGAACTTTCTCTCAGAAGTTTTAGTTATTAATAATATTATTATGAACACGCAGAGTCAAGTAAATACACGAGCGTAGTATTTCTGTGTTCCGTGTCATGCCCAAGTACTAATGAAACTGAAATGAAAGTTTTGAAGAATCGTTCACTCGGCACAAACACTTGACACTCACAGCATAGGGCGGGACGGGGGGAAAGTCCGAGAGAAAGTGGTGAAAGAATATGTTAATGTTCAAAATGGTACGAACTCGGAATTGGATAGAACAAGGGTAGTCAATCCTAGTCATAGTCATGGGATATGTGGGTTGGAAAAATGAGATGAAATGAAATAAAGTGAAGACCAAAATGTTAGGGTTTATTTGTAGTCTAGAAGAGAGGCCCCAGGAGGTAGTGACTAGTGGCTGTTCGTTACGTCCAACAGAATAGGAAAGAGAGAGGTTAAAAGGAAGATCTTCTTCCTTGAAAAACTTTGTATTTATATAGAGATTGTGTGTGCGTGTAGGCTTAGGTACGCTTAAAGCTTTAAGATTTTGTGGACACTTGGAGGAAAAGGAAATGAATCTAGGGAGCTGAGTAGAGAATGTACTGGTGGGCTTGACGGAAGGAAACTGACATTGACGTGAAATGAGAGACTATTAAGGACTCCTTCCGTTTTTATACCATGCCGTGCTACACACACACACACACACTTGTCCTCTTGCTACTGACGAGGAATGTACCCAGGCTGTCCGGCTACAATTTCCCCCAAATTTTTTCCCTGAAAGACTATCATCAAAAACTAATACGAATCAAGTATGCCAACGCAATACTCAAAATTCGATTTTTAGTTAAAGTCCAAAAAGCTGGTCTTTGTTATTAAGATTTTAGAGTGGGATATCCCATATTATTTTAAGTAAACTTTTGTACTGTTTGGAAAATTAAATTAGATGATGAAAAATCTCATAACTTTCCACATTTGAGTGTATATTCTTGCCCAGATATCTATGTATATACATTTAAAACTACAAAACGAAGTATTGACTTCTGCTCGAAATACTCAATTATGCGAAGTTATGAGTTTTCTCATCATCTAATTTAGTTTTCCACACATTTCTACCGTTTACTGAAAATTCTCTTTTTAATTTTTGAAAATGATTTGGGTCTTGAGATCAGGTTTGGGGGAAAGCTCCATGGGATATCCCATGCTAAAATCTTGAGAACAAAGACCCTCTTTTGACTTTGTGTTTCAAAATGTTGAAACTTTTTTTAAAAAATCGAATTTTGAGTATTGCGTCCGAATAATTCGGTCGTAGTAGCGTTTGGTGATGGTCTTTTAGGGAAATAAGGGAAAATCGAAGCCGGACAGCCTGGGTACATTCCTCGTGAGTATGCACTATGCGGTGTTTCATAAGTGAAAATATAAAGGAAGACGAGCTTCGAAGCGAGAACGTTAACGCTACGACTACGTAGGTTTATGAGAACTCGTCTGAGCTGAGCTTTGTACGGTTGACGTTCCACACACTTTTTTCTTAATGTATTATGGGAGAAAATTTTGGTCGACCGAATACCCTGAATGGATAATAAGTTACATGTAACATTATGCGTTTGAATCAGGAGAAAGAACAAAGAAACTTCCAGACCACCAGATAAGCTGAGCAAAACCATGTTTTTGAACAATATTCGGTCTTTTTGAGTCCTTGCGCGCGAGTGATGGGAATATACGACGATGGAAGAGCTCGACAAGTTGCAATCTTTACACTACGTTGTCGCTCAGTTTTATAATAGAATTTCGAACCGTACGCGTACGCTTCTTATTCCATGTGTTTATTTCATCCATCTGTTATTGAGATGGGTTGCGTAAGATCATCGTTCAAAACTTCAGTGAACAGACTTGTCGTGAAAGTTTTATGCTAGACCATACTTGCATTTCAAGAGATGAAAGCTTGGCCCGTGTTTCATTCCAATCTAAACATTTTCAGCGTACATTCCAGAGTTGAACTAACTGGGACTGGGAGAGTGCCCTCACTGACTTTTCTAGACTTATGAGTCGAATAGCCTCATCAGGGACTACGTTTAATCAAAACTGCTAGATAAAACGTCAGAAGAATCTTTCCATCAATCCCTAAAAAAGTAATCAAAATATAAATGTTTTTACAGTACGGCAAATTAAATTAACATGTCCAGTTCTCACTGATTAGATCGTAAACGCAACAACCTAAGAGGACAATTGAGAGGAGACTTATGAGACCACCACCTTTACAAAAACGATCTTATCTAAAAAATGAGAAATTTGGTACAGCTTATTTTCTAATTGGCTATCGCTTAAACTTTCGACTTCAATTTCTCCAAGTCGAAACTCAGTTCCCCTCAGTTGGTTTTATCAACACGACACAAAATAATTTTGGAAAGTGCTACCAGGTTGTAAAGACAGCCTCTTGTAAATTAATCACTCAACTTCATGCTACAATTATTTTCAGGCCTATTTTGAGCTCAGTTTGTAAATGAATGAAGCACATGTCGTAATTTGGATTTAAAACAATTCAGGGTACTTTCAGTATTTTCGAGAGACAGGTGAAATATGAGCAGAAGTACTAAGAACTAATGGTTGACATATTCTTATGCAAAATCGGTATTAACTACACACATATGTAAGAAAATACAAAAAGAGCACATACTCGTGGTGTTGGTATTTTACTGAGGCGAAAATTTGCACCATAGGGCGCGCAGGCATAATTTGATACAGCCTCGGGTGAGTCGAAATTTCTGTCGATGGGAATTAGGACTCAGACACTAGTCCCACTGGATTCAGCCACCTTTTAA
This sequence comes from Protaphorura glebata, assembly GCA_034694305.1. NCBI lineage: Eukaryota > Metazoa > Arthropoda > Collembola > Poduromorpha > Onychiuridae > Protaphorura > Protaphorura glebata. The sequence goes on along the minus strand of JAQFYE010001852.1, from coordinate 13,760 downwards.
ATATATTTGAGCGGAATGGGAAAGACCGACGAACTAGACGCTACTACTAAATTCACTAACACAACGTAGGAGGTTAGGAAATGCACTTTACGACAGGGTGGTTCATAAATTCTACTCTTCAGGGTGGTTCAAAAAAAAACTTTTTTTTTTGTAAAAATCGAGATTTGACCTTGAACTTCACTAATACACCGTATGAGGTTAGGAAGTGCACTGTGGTTCATAAATTGCTTAGCAAACAGAATTTAGTTAAAACGTTTTGATGTTCTTTTTTTAGGAAAAGTGACAAAACGGTTAGGAGATGGACTGAGAGGGTAGGGATGCTAATATTAGGAGCTTGCTTAGCAACCAATTGCAATTAAAATGTTTTAATGTTGAGGTTGACTGTTTTGAGGAATGGTTAGGGTTTTATTTCCCTTGGAACCAACTAAAATAACAGTTCGCCCGGCCAAGAGCCGTAATATATTTTACTTAGTTTCTTTCTAATCAGGCCGTAGCTATTTGCTAGCTATATATATTTCTAGAATAACGTCAGGTGTTAGAAAAAGTAGGCATTGAAAGAATATAAAATCAGAGTACTATATAAGAATTAATAGTTAAATAAATATGGAAGAAAATAATGATAATGTGGGAGGAAGAAAAATTGAACAAAGGACTGAGGTAAGTCTGATTCTGAAATATTTTGACGTTTCTCTCACTTACAAATACATGATTTGATTAAATTCCTTCTGGAAAATTCGTACATGTGTGTCCCTCAGAGACTATTACAAAGGAACGACTATACTTCTCTGAGCTGTTAATTACGCTGGAAATTGAATTTTGTGAAATTTTGGGTTGAATTATTGGTTGTTGGTACCCACCAAAAAAATTCTAGGTCCCCAATATTGGACTTAAAGTCGGGTTAACACATTCACTGCTCATGATATTTAAACTCATAATTATATTGCGAATGTTGTAAAAGTTGATCGAAATCATTTTGCCTGGAGCAGAACATGTTATCAAAATTTGTAAGCACTGACCACATGTTACCTCTGTATGATTAACGCAGATATGAATTGTCCAGAAGTCTGCGGGGTGTCTAATACGTATTGCATATCCTACAGCAGAAACCACAATAGGTACAAGTACAACCAGGTGGAATACCTCATTGGAAAGGTCACCTAAAGTGAAATCTCAGACACCAGATTTCACCTCCATCTGAAAGCGCGCGCTGGAAGATAAAAAGAATTGAATACCTAATCTAAACTAACAGCTACAGTGTGTATTTTGTACTATAGTGATTTCATTCAGTTCTCTGATGTTTTGACAAAATATTGAAAGTATAATTTTTAATTGAACTGCTAAACTTTATTAAGGGTGCACGCTTTGGACCTTAAGCTCACCACTACCGTATAGTATAAACGAATAAGTTAGTTTTAAAATTTAAGAAATTATTTTTTCGAAGAAAACGAAATACTATTCCCCCTGGGTTCCTTTCACGAAGCTTCAGTGAAAATTTCAGAAGACTCCATTTGAGGATATCTAAGATAAATGGACCCGTGTCGAAAAGTCTCATTAGTCCCCTTGTTATAGGCATGGGTAGTAAATCGAGACTTATCCACACGGGTCGATTTATCTTCGACATCCTCAAATGGATTCTTCTAAAATTTTGACTGAAGCTTCGTGAAAGGAACCCGGGGGGAATAGTATTTCGTTTTCTTCGAAAAAGTAATTTCTCAAATTTTAAAACGAAATATTCGTTTGTACGGTCAGTGTGAACTTAAGGTCCAAAGCGTGCACCCTTAAGTATGAAGTAGTAAATACAATGAAGAATCTTGTCATGATATCACTATCACACTTCTATTACAAATATCTGGTTCTGGTTCTTCCAAGTTCCAAGTGTGGACTAATGAGCTTGCTAGGTTTTCAGGGTATGAGACACATTTCACAGTATGTGTCAATTTGTGTCGAGTTAAATGATCATTTCTGGCAAACCCCATTCCGCATACGTCGCACATGTGTGGTTTTTCCCCAGAGTGTATAAGCTGGTGTTGAATTGAATGAGCTTTTCGGGCAAAACCCTTTCCTCCGCACACGTCACAGCTGTATGGTTTTTCTCGAGAGTATGTCACTTTGTGTTGTGTGAGAACTTAAAGCGAAATGCATTCCACATACGGATATCATTTTTTTTAATTGAATTATTAAAATTTATTAGTTGTGAAGCAGTATGTCATATAAACAATTTTATTAAGTTACTATACATTTCTTAACACCTTTCTGGTTTCGTCCCATTGTCATATTTAAGAGTGTGTGTCACTTGGTGTTGAGTTAAGTTACAATTCCGGGCAAACTCCCTTCCGCACACGTCACAACTGGACGGTTTTTCCCTTCCCTCGGTGTGCGTAAGATTGTGGTGAATTAAATGGGATTTTCGAGCAAAATCCTTTCCGCACACATCACACCTGTACGCTTTTTCACCAGAGTGTGTCACTCTGTGTTGAGTTAAAAGAGAATTTAAGGAGAAATGCATTCCACATACGTCACACCTGTGTGGTTTTTCCCCAGAATGTGTCACTTTGTGTCGAGTTAAATCAGTATTCCGAATAAAACTCTTTCCGCATACCTCACACGCGTGTGGCTTCACTCCAGTGTGTGTCTTTTTGTGTTTAGTTAAATGATTAATTCCGGAAAAACACATTCCACATACTTCACATCTGTGTGGTTTTTCTACAGTGTGTACTATCTTGTGTTGAGTTAAAAGAGATTTTAAGGCGAAATGCATTCCACATACGTCACATCTATGCGGTTTTTCCCCAGAATGTGTCACTTTGTGTCGAGTTAGATCAGAATTCCGTATAAAACCCTTTCCGCAAAGCTCACACATCTGTGGCTTCACTCCAGCGTGTGTCTTTTTGTGTCTAGTTAAATGATCACTTCGGGAAAACTCCATTCCACATACTTCACACCTGTGTGGTTTTTCTCCACCGTGTGGGCGTGTGACTTCGTTGGGATTGATTAGAATAATCTTGGATGGCTGGCAGATCTCTGGTTCATTTCCACTCTCAGCAACGCAATGCTCCAAGTCACAAAGTGCCAATGGGTCATCAGAATTCAACACAACGTCAGGTGGTTCAACTTTTATGGTTTTCTGTATGAGAAACATATCACTCAGGTCAAGGTCAACATGATGCACTCTTGGATTTGGGTCAATGCACATATCTTCAAGCGGCCGTGTGCTCCGGGACTCTGTGCTCCTGCAATTATAATACAAATTTATTTAGTTCTGTACAAACGTAAACACTTGTGGCCGTCCTTTCTGTATTGCGATTACAATATTCTTAGCCAAATGATGACTCATCGCGTAAAAAATCAACATCAGCATCAACATCAACAAAAGGATAAATTTTTGGTGTGTGCAATTATTTTTAACACGCGATGGCTCAACGTTCAATAGTTAACCCATTATGAAAAAAATGTACTACCCTAACCAATCTGATATTTTTAGCTAATTGGTGAAAAAGCGAGAAGAGGAATTTAATTTTTATTAGTTTATTTCCGTAAAGCTTTTTGAAATCTAAGAAATTTCAAATATTAGACTTATATTCAATCATTTATGAATAGGGTAGTGTGTGCTAATACGCCCCGGTGTGCCAATACGCCCCACTTGGAATTTTATGTATTGCGTTTGACTGTAACATGTTTAAAGCCGTGTGTTTGGTCAAATCTCTTCCCACACTACCTATTTTGACCCGGCAAAATCAAATTTTTGAAATCTACTCAATAACAAAATTCGGAGAAATTTTTTTTTGTAAAAGTACCAAAAACTGCGGAATCTCATTAGACGTGACAAAAAATTCGACCTCCGGAGGATTGATCTCGTCAACAAAATAGAGGAAGTGATCGTAAACAGTATTTTCCTATAAAAACTTTATTAATATATCACTTTCGACAAAAACATGATTTTTCCAAAAAATATTTTTAAAAACTGAAAAAAGGGCGGTATGCTAAAACGCCCCGCCATCCGTGTGCCAATACGCCCCTGTACTGCCGTGTTTAACCACAATTTAATTAAAAATTAACTAAAGTTAGGTCAAGAATCCTTGGGGCTGGTCTGCCAATACGCCTCGTTATATTAAATTAATGATCACGTGACCTTCAAAGCACGTCCACAAATGGCGGTGGGGCGTATTGGCACACGTCTCCAGTAGGCGGGACGTATTAGCACGCTGGGTGGAGCGTATTGGCACACGTCTCCAGTAGGCGGGACGTATTAGCACGCTGGGTGGAGCGTATTGGCACAACAACTCGTTTTTTAGGCATTTCTGTTTTCTTGGAAAGATATGGTTGCCATGGAGACCATTGATTTCAATAAATTATGAAAAAAATATAAAATTGTAGAATATCGCACAGTGGAGCCTACTGCCTATCTCAGATAGTGCTTGGACCGCTCAATTCTCCTTAGGATGTGCTAGAATCTAGGTGGGGTGTATTGGCAAACCTTACCCTATAAGTTAAAAATGAATTAGAATTTTCAAGTATAATTATAAATAAATATAATAACAAACCCATCTAATTGGAATTCCAAAGGTAAATCCTTCATAACTGTGTGATCCACACTTGGGTTGAGGCTCCAGTCATACGAATCAGGGATGAGGTCATGTTGACCTTCAGGGTCACTGTTCATGTCAACTTCCTCTTTGATATCAATTTCTTCAATGAATTCCGAGTCCATCGTATGAATCCAATCGTTTTACACTTTTGTCGATCAACCTAATAGAAAACACATCCAGTGCAAACTGACGTCAACTGATGATGATGTGTAAAATAAAACTGACGGACCAGAAACCTGTAATAAAATTGCGTATATTTTATATGACATCCATTATTTTTCAGCGAACCCTTTTAATTTATTTATCGCAGGGTTTCTATTAATAATTAGTTTCATTATTAAATATTATTTTGACATTTTGTATTTATGTGAATGCTGAATTAGTAATTACCTTTATGAAACCTAACGCGCGTGACAATCACGAGACGTTATTGGTGTGTCCGAGAAGAGTCAAATTGAAATTTGAAAATGTGATTCACGACGAATTCTGAATTTGAAATGTGATAGAATGGAAGAGTCGAATTCCCCGGGTGCTAAAGTGAGGAATCTCTATGACAGTTGACTCGCAGAGTATAGTTTACCGGAAATCTGGATTTAGTATTTATTTGCACTGGTCACAATGTCACAATTAATAGCTGTCACGAAGAAATTATTAAGTATTTGAAAGAAGTGTAGAGGGATAGGGTAGGGCTACGGGTCCCAAAAATTTTCCAAGACTCTCTCTTGGACTTTTTTAAAATTGTGTAGAAATGAACAGCAAGTGTGTGAAAGTTTTTTCTATTTTATTATGTAAAATCGGTACAGGTAATTTAATCAGAGTTATAGTTATGTACTTAATAAAACGATAGCGTATTTTTAGGAAATAGGGGCTCACGTATTTATTTCACAAATCATAGATCACTTAAGAAAAAATACGACTGTAGAATAACTTATTTGGAGAGTTGAAGTCATAGAGTAATAATTTTTCTTCACTGCGTGCGGCAGGATCTTGACTCTATGGTTGAAGTAGACCCAAACTCCATGCTTGTCCGTAAGATCTACGCGCCAACATAACATGGTGAATAGGTGAGGCAGGTGATTTCCATTAGGTGTAACACTATTCTGACAAAATGAACAACTACTTCTATGTAAATTAATAATTACAGTAACTTAATTAGTTAGATTAAACTGTTAAACAGATAAATTCGACACTATAACTTGAGGCGCAATCCTGCAAAAAAAATTGAACGATTCAAAATCATAACTCATAACATAACACAAGAAGAAACATTTTTGAGTGATTAAGAAGTTTTGTACTTTCTTTTCAATTGTAAAAGATTAAATATTTTATTTAACTTAATTTCACTTATTATTTCTGCCTAGGAGCTACGAACGAATCATTTCTTCTATTCAAAGAATGATTGGAGATCGTTTTACGAAAGCTACGTACTTTACGTAAACTCAAACTCATTAAACTAAATAGTTCCCAAGATATGGAATTGCCGATAACAGATTTGTAATAGCAGTCTTTAAAAACTTTAATATTTGACAAAAAATAGTCTTTCCTTTAATCTAACTACTGTTTGTCATAAACAAACTCAACCCCTCGACTTCAATCTTTACCGATTAGGGACATCGATTCCGGTCACTTTTGGTCATTTTCCGGTAAAAACCGGAAATGTTTTCTCGCATTGCTAAGTCAATTTAATGCCTCATTAAACAAGATTACACATCATTATCACCACAGTTTGGTACTCAAACGAACGCAGAACATATTTTTTACTATTTTTATTTCGAGATTTTTTAACATTTCGTGGTACAGTACCTAACTGGTGATAATTTATCACCACTTACAATGGAACCACTTAAGGTGGTTCCATGAGTTTGCATCCAAATTCCTCGGGAATAATTTTTTTTACAATCCTGACACTCATAATAGATAAGAGCTGGGCGATCTTGAAGATCCGTTTCTTCGCGCGCGTGCCAGTCACCTGTGGAGGTCACCAGCCGTGCCCATAATGTATGTGTAAGATACAATGAGAAACCCTGATAATGATGTGTAATCTTGTTTACTGAATCTTTGAATTGACTAAACAATGCGAGAAAACATTTCCGGTTTTTACCGCCAAGTGAACAAAAGTGGCCGGAATCGATTTCCCTAATCGGTGAATAATGAATTCCAGGGGTTGAGTTTGTTTATAAGCAACATCATATTACATTTTTCATACAGTCTCAAATAAACTACTTTATAAATTGAGTAAATTACGTTTTAAATTAGTGTGACGTGATAACTGGAGTTGCAGGTACGTAGAATGTCACGTCAATAACTCCAATAAGACTTCACATGTAGTTGAGTTGCTGTAACAGGAGGGTCCGTAACTCATCCTGTGAGAGAATTTTGGCATATTTTTCAGATTCCAAAAATAGTTACACTTGCCAAGGATTCAAGGTGTGAGACCAATGTTCACCGCTGTGTCACATTTAACAGTGTGTGTCACTTTGTGTCGAGTTAAATTATCATTGCGGGCAAACCCCTTTCCGCATATGTCACACCTGTGTGGTTTTTCCCCACCGTGTAGTACAAGCTTGTGTTGAATTGAATGAGATTTTTGGGCAAAACCTTTTCCGCACACGTCACACCTGTGTGGTTTTTCTCCAGAGTGTGTAAATTTGTGTCGAGTTAAAGAATTACTATGTGCAAACTCCATTCCACATAAGTCACATCTGTGTGGTTTATCCCCGGTATGTGTAAGGTTGTGTACAGTTAAACCAGATTTTCGGGTAAAACCTTTTCCACATACGTCACACCTGTATGGTTTTTCTCCAGAGTGTGTCACTTTGTGTTGAGTTAAATGAGAGTGTTGGGCGAAATACATTCCACAAACATCACACCTGTGTGGTCTTTCCACAGTGTGTGTCACTTTGTGTCGAGTTAAATGTTGATTTCGTCTAAACTCCTTTCCGCATATGTCACATCTGTATGGCTTATCCCCAGTGTGTGTAAGGTTGTGTGCAGTTAAACTAGATTTTTGGGCAAAATCCTTTCCGCATACATCACACCTGTGCCATTTTTCTTCACTGTGTATCACTTTGTGTTGAGTTAAAAGAGTATTTAAGGCGAAATGCTTTCCACATACGTCACATCCGTGTGGTTTTTCCCCAGAATGTGTCGTTTTGTGTCGACTTAACTCACGATTCCGAATAAAACTCTTTCCGCATATCTCACACGTGTGTGGCTTCTCTCCAGCGTGTGTCTTTTTGTGTTCAATTAAATAATTACTGCAGGCAAACTCCTTTCCGCATATCTCACACCTGTGTGGTTTTTCCCCACTGTGTGGGCGTGTGACTTTGTTGGGACAGATTAGAATAATCTTGATTGGCTGGCAGATCTCTGGTTCAATTCCACTCTCACCAACGCAATCTTTCACATCACGCAATGCTAATGGGTCATCAGAATCCATCTCAACGTCACCTGGTTCAACTTTCATCGTTTTCTCAACGAGGAACATATCACTCAGGTCAAGGTCAATATGATGCACTCTTGTATCGGGGTCATTGCACTTATTGTCGCCCAGCTTCCTCGTGTGCTGGGATTCTGCGTTCCTGCAATTAATTACAACACACGTATGATTTCATTCGTCATAATCTGAATAACCACTTTCCGCTGAAGTGTTTTCCGAAAGGTCAGAATTGGTAAAAATTGGCTTAAAGCATGGTATGACTAAAGAGTGGGTCCGATTTTATTTTCAGCAGTGTAAATTTTACGACATTGACTTCATGAACCGGAGAGTTGATGCTTTTAAGGAGAAAGTCAGAATATCAACTTCCGCATTTATTTATTTCCGAATACGTAATTGAAATTTATCCATAAAATTGCTACAGTTATAATATTTCAACGGGATAGAAAGTAGATTAGGTGAACACCGTCACAGTCCCTCCCTGAAAGATGGAACCAGAAACTTGGTAGGTGGATAAGAGGAACTTGCTTCCTCTGGTGGAGAAATTAACCTCCGTTTCAACACATGAGACTCGTTTTGACACATGATCGTAGTGGTGAAACCAAGTCGCGTGAGCTGTCACAATCTGGGATAAAAAGATTTCTTCGTTACGATCCCATAAACAGCTGTAGTAATCGCTAGCACATTGTCACCAACTTTTCTTTTCGGTTTTCGGTTTCCCCACCAAGTACAAATTTTTCGTAGACCAAGTTTTTCAGTTCAAAACCAAACTAACTGATTTATTTTAGTCACTTGCAAATTACCTAAATTTGAACCGTCGGTCAGATTAAACAATTTTTTTACCCTACTAAAGTTATCTTTAGTTTTCGCAGAAATTAAGTCTCACAAGGACAAAATTTACAACCCACTATCTGAGTATCTGACAAGTCCCACTTTAATCATTTTTCGAAATTCTAAAGGTTTTATTTTTCAATTCAATAGGTTGTATTTTTGAAGAGTCTTTTAATTCTGACACTACTTGGAATTATGAAAATCGGAATTTTGATGTTCATTATTGAAATGTTGAATATCTCCGAATTCTGATTTTATTTAAAAATATTTAAAGGTTTTGAATTTCATTTTTCTGCATCTACAATACGCCAGAAAAAATTGTCAAAAAGAGAGTAATAATTTAATATGTTAATACAATCATGAAACATTCTTCTTGAAAATTTGGACCGCACTTTGATAACCATGCATTACTAAAAGGGCGTACATTCACTTGGAACACTCCGTGTGTTAAAAATGCGAAGGAAAATATACTACTGTCTGTCTAAAAATAATAGACCTCTGGGATTTGTTTACTATGTTTGTCATTTGCGAGGGCAATGACCCGCGCATGTTGTTGGAAATGGAGAGGGTGTTACCTAAGTTCGCGAAAAGCTGCAAATAAATAATATGTAGATCTTTATAGATTCCAATTTTTTTGCCCCACCCTGTGCAAATAGTTGTAATTTTCTGCACGACAACGAACCGTAGTTCTGAGAATCTCATAGACCTATTATTTTTGTACAGACAGTAAGGTAACCGATCTGATATTTTGTGCTATTTCTGACAAAATGAGAATTTCCAGGTCATAATTTCCATCATGATTTTTAGTTTTTTTAATTCCAAAACAAATGTTCACCATTTCGTAAGGTTGTGAGGCCAAGGTTTTACAAAAGATAAGTGATTGGATCTATTTCAGTTGTACCCTGAGTAGGACTAGAAAGCTTTATTGAATTTGATACTTTTTTAATTGTAATAACGTACCCATGGAATTGGAGTTCCGAAGGCAATTCCTTCATTCTCTTCATTGTAACTCTGCACTCCACATTTGGGTTGAGTTTCCAGTCATGGCAGTCAGGAATGAGGTCAAGTTCAAGTTGACCTTCAGGGTCACTGTCCATGTCAACTTCCTCCTTGATGTCAATTTCTTCAATGAATTCCATCCCATGAATCCAATCCCTCTCTTGTGTCAAATGAATAAAAACACGTCCAGTCCAGGTGGTTGTCGTCCACTGATTGATGATGAGTAAAATAGAACTGCCAACCAGATCCCTACAAATAAATCCGCATATTATATTTAAATGACCTCCATTATTTATCAGTGAACCAGTCTTAATCATCTGTCGTTTATTTTCTATTAATAATAAAATTCTATAATTAAATTATTTAACATTTTGTTTTTGTAGAGGTAATCCTATTCCTAACCATGTTTTTAAACAATACAGTACACCAACTAACTCACATTCGCCGTACGAAATATTGTGAAGTTAGAAATATTAAGCTAAAGCCTTATTTTTAACTGTTATTATAGTTTAGAATTACCTAGTTCATTTGACAGAGAAATGTGGAACTGGGGAAATAATGAAATCGTAAATACCTTCAAATAATTGAACCCGGGTTACGCGACAATCCCGAGAGGTATTTGGTGTCTCGGAGAAAACTTATTAATTTGGAGTCAAATTCGGAAATATGATTTCTCTTGAACGTGACGAATTTTGACTTTGAAAGAATTTGATTTGAATGAAAGTTGGAGAAGTCGAATTCCCCGGGCATTTCATAAAGACAGCAGTTCCTACACGGCATGGCGGTTGACGATTGACTTCTGTACAGGGTGTCTAATATGTATTGCACAGACTCTACAGCGGTAACCACAATAGTCACAGACAGACCCGATACATTATTGGAAAGATCAGCTCAAGCGGGATCTCTGGCATATCATTTGAGCGCAGTTGTCGCGTTCGCGCGTAGCGCGTGCTGGAACAAAAAAAGGCTGGTTTTCGCCGTTTTTCAGCCCTTTTTTCACGGTGATCCGTCTGAATAGCCATGAAAACTTCAGAAATTTGGAAAAACGAACTTCACCACCGCATTCCCAAGTGCTTTCTGAAAATATTGAGCCATGGTTTGACAATTTCTGAGCAAGTCCTTTTTGTCTCAAAGTCTGAAATTTTGTGACAAAATCGACTTGCTTAGAAATTGTCGAACGATAGATAAAAATTTTGAGAAAGAATTTCGGAATGCGGTGGTGAAGTTAGTTTTTTGAATTGTTTAAGTTTTCACGGCTATTCAGACAAAAGACCGTGAATAAGGGGCTGAAAAACCTCGAAAACAGAATGATATGTCAGACTGTCAGAGATCCCACTTGAGCTGATCTTTCCACCGATCTTTTTGTGAGTCTGTGCCTATTGTGGTAGGTGGGACAATATATATTAGACACCATGTAGTATAATTTACCACCCTATGGTTCCACAACTCTATGCTCATCGTCTCCTCAGCACCAACTTTTGTGTAACTCAAAACATTTAATTTCAAATCATAAGTGAACTCCAACGAGGGAACTACTTTACGTGTGACTCAACAAATTGATCGATAGGTTTGATGCCAAATCTCATGTTACCGAAACACTTATTGACGACACGTGGTCAATATAGCGGTCACGTGAAAATATTCAAAATCTTGAAAGTATAGACAATCACAAAGGGCACGGGAAATGATCCCCCGTTCGATAGAACTGGCTCATCTTTTGATATGTTGTAGCCCTTGACCTCCTGAACAATGTTTCAACAGCTCTCAACGCGAAAGGTCAACTCTGGTGTCCTCTGGAGGCAGTACCCGGCCGACACTGGCCGCAAGTGGAAATAGTTTCCAGGGCTGGGACCGTCTGGGGGCCGGGACTTCAATTTCCGGACTTTTTTCTAGAATTTAATAAAACTACAGCCCGTGTTCAGTTTAAAATACGCACTAGATAATATAGTACATCATCCTATTTAGTGTGTATTCCTAAATTTTCGGGCCCCGTATGGCTGACGTGGCTGTCAAATCGGCACTCCGGGAGGATTGTAGGGAATAAATATATTTGTAAGAAAACAGCAAGAATCCACAACAACGATATTGACTTCAAGTCGTAAAAACAAAACAAAACCTAACCTAAACTTGAACATGCGAAATGTCTTAAGCATACCCTCAAAAAAATTTCGCCTCCGGCGGCCGCTCCACAGGGACCGCCTTAGCGGCGGACGTAACCCCCCCCCAAACACTTCTTTCTTAGGGTCCCACAACGCCATCTTGTACCAGGTCCAAAAAATTCTAGTGACCCCACTGATACTGAATGTCGACAAAATTTTGAACAAACGGAAACGGCCCGGGGATTTAAATTTTTGCCAGGGCCGGAACGTCTGGAGGTCACCAAAGTTGGACCCCCGGTCCCCTCATAACCTAAAAAATGACCCCGACAAAAGTTGTTCCACTCATTGAGACAAGCCACTTTTTCCTTTATCATTCTTCTCTACGGCCAACCCTCCGAGCTCACAGGTCAATCTGTTGAATAATGACCGTGATGTTGACAAGTCCGGGTCCGGTCCGGGTCCGACCATTTTTCGGACCCGGACCCAAAAATCGGGTCCGGGTGCGAGAATTTTTCTTGACTAGGACCCGAACACCGGGTCCGCGACCCGAGTTAGGTTATTGAGTTAATAGGCATATGGGGGCGTATATGTCCAAGAAATAACCCCGTAGAGAACTTTGTAGAAACTTTCTTGTTGACCACCTGAACAATTTTCAAATATATTGCAACGAAAAAATTACTCATGTGGACAATACAGAAATGATCAAGACGAAACATATGTGTATGTTAACGCCAAACAAGTATTTATTTATTTGCGCTGGCCCCAATAGCGGTCACAAAGAAATCATCAAGTGTTTGAAATAAATCTAGAGGGTCACAGACCCCGAAAGACTCTCTCCTAGAATTTTTCAAAATTGTGTAAAAATTAACAGCAACTGCATGTGTACAAGTTTGTCTATCCTATTGTGTATGATCTGTATAATTTAATCACGCACTTGTACTTAATAAAATGATATTTTTAGGCAGTAAAGGCTCAGGTATTTAGGTATTTCATAAATGATAGATCACTGTACTGACGAATATCTCTTGCAGTCCACTGGTTTGAAATAAATGTCCAAATAATAAATAAATAATAATAAATAAGAATACGACTGTACAATAACCTATTTCGAGAGTACAAGTAGACCATACTCCATTGCTTGTGCGTAGGATCTAGGTGACGTGAGGCGGTGCACATGCACAGTCAGCCTTGGGTCAATTACTTTGAAAACGTAATTAATTACAAATTACAAATTAGACCCTCACATTTTCAAGTAATTGAATTACAATTACAAATTACATTATTAATCTTTGAAGTAATTAATTACAATACAAATTACAATTTCGAATAAAGTTTATTCGTGTTTATCAGCAGTAAAAACGCATTTTTGCTTTCACTATCAAAAACTTCGTTCGATCTTTACTAGCCAACAAATGTAATTGAGAAAAACTTAATGTAATTTTAATTACAAATTACAATTTACAATCATCTTCCGAGTAATTAATTACAATTACAAATTACGTGCAAAATTTTGGATGTAAATAATTACAATTACAATTATGTAATTGTATTTTGTGATTGCCATTACAATTCGCAATGAGCAACTCTTTTTGAAATCGGCGGGTCAGAAAAAATAGGTAGGCTGGGGGTCAACCGATTAAATTGAAATTTGTTTCATTTGATTGTATGGTGGTTGCGGTTGGTATAAGCACCCCTTTTGAGGTGGAAGGAGCAAAAGTAGCATTTTTTGACTTCCTTTACATGTCTTTTGTGGCCATGTTTATGAACAGATCGACTCCAAATTTTTTTTGTAAGCTCTTGGGCACATTT
>JAQFYE010001851.1:0-20643 GCA_034694305.1 Protaphorura glebata | reverse complement strand
AGCAGGGAGAGTTCTGCCAAGGTCACTGACCGCGACACGAACCGAATTATCTCTCGTCTTCTCTTTGTGTTTGCCCTATTAAGCGCGGGTGATTTCTCTAAGGTCCAAAACGTAACATGTAAAATTCTAACATGAATTAAGTAAATGTGACATAATTTCCAATTGTTCTCATATGGACAGTTCCGTATATGAAGGTTTTGCTACAACCAGTCTATCCGAAAATCCGAATAGGAATTTTAAATATACCCAAGTTTTAAATAAGAATTCCAAGAAATATACATAGATTTGAGACAGACAGTTGCATATTTTTGGTACTTTCTTCTAATTCGTGAGTACGCTTAATAGAGAGAGCACCCATTTCTAAATAAATACAGGCATTCATTGAAATGTTTACAATAGTTCAAAACTGGACACTACCGCATCGCCTCCTATGTCTATGATGGTCAATGTGTAAAATAACCCGGACTGTCATGCCAAAATCTGCGTCTTCTGAAATGTATACAATTTCTACGGGTACAAAAGGTATTTTCCAATATGGTAGTCCCAGCTGATTTTTACAGTATAGTGAACTGAACAGACAATTTCCACCATAATTCCCTACTTAACTCCATTAAGAATTAAATTTACTGTCAATCCACAAAATGTTATCTGCTCATGACAGTCCTCGTCGTTCCACCGATTTCTTCTACGATTGCTCAGCTATATATCATTCTATTATTTCTTTTGTGAATACTCAATGCCGAATCCAAGCCCAGGTTGTCTCTAATCTCATTTTCGACCCAACAGCGAGTGAACATATCAACAAGAGATGTCCAATGCCTAATATATCGGTGCGTTGCAGGAAGGCACAGTAGTCACAGATGTAACAATTTCAGGAAAATAGTAAAATCGGGCAATTCAAAATACCTCCAGTAAATTGAATCAACTACAAATCTCCAATTTGTAGCAAAAGCTACCGAGGAACTCCAAATTTTGAGAGGTCGTCAAGATATGAATATTTTCATATTGATATCAAAATTGACGATATTTTGAACTGAAGTCATGTTTGATTGTTTTGTATAGTACCTAGAATTACATTCACACAGACATTCGTATGTTATTTGATTATACATTGACTTCTACTGGCAAAAACGACTTTTCGCCGGACTTGAGTGATACATGAGTTTGAAACAAACGAACAAACAAAGAAAGGGTGTAGCCGCACTCACACTGTTTAACACTGCGTGAATTTCTCTATCTGATGATTGTAATTGCTTGTAGGTAATACATGATTTTCCCGTAACACGTAAACTTGCAAGGACACGAAGTGAAAGTAAAAGCACGAAAGAACCATTTGAATTCACAATGACATTTAGTTCTGTGTAAATATGAATGAGAGAGAGGCGAGAAAATGAGTATTCTGATTCTTACAGTATTGATTCTCTGTTGCTCCATTGCAGAGGAGAAGTTTGACCATTGGTCTATTCCGTTGTATCACAGCCACGTCCAAAAGTGTCAGCCCATCAGCCGTCAGACTAATCCAAAAAGAGTAATAGAATTATAAACTCCATTTTCATTAATACTAAAATTCATACATTCACTCCAGATAAATAGATTGCACTGCAGTTCTGAGTACAACTCAAATAAAATCTCTGCTATTCCTGTTTGACGACTATATATTTATGAACACTCAAAAGGTCGTTTTTATTAGTATTCCCTTCAATTTCTCGCTGCTTCAATATGATTCGATCTCAAAGAGAGATGGCTAGGGCTATTGACGTCAAGAATAAAGCGAGCTGGGACCACTAGAAGGGTTCGGCATAATTATTACATTTTCACTTAAAACTTTGACTCTGTAAAAAGTAAGTGGTGAGTCATTTAGAATGACCTAGTCAAGAATGACGAAGATTCAAAAAAAAATTAATGATGTGACGGCGATGATTTAAATTTATGCCAAGAAATCGCTAGGTACGTCTGGTGATGGCACATTAATGAGTAACATTTAATTGAACTTATAGTTCTACAGATCATTGTAGGTCACAAAAGCATGCGTGGGGTATTCAAGTGTTTGTTGTTGACCTCAGAAGAAATTTTTTGAAAGATTTGAATTCAGAAATCGTAGTCTTCTTGAAGATTATTACTAATGAATTTTACCACGCCCCCCAAAATCCGTTCGACTAGAAGTCCTCTTAATTAGCGATTCTAGTCAGGTTAAACCTTGGATGGTAGTAAGGTCTAGCGGAAATAAATAATTTAGAACACCCGTTCGTGGTTTGAACCTACTGTCACTGGCTGAACTTGTCCAAACAAAGGTCTCATTAACAAGTTCCATTCCATCCAGACTAAACAGAAGTATGTACTCACCTATTAATGTCCACGTCACTTGTTTCCAGAATCGTCTTCACTTTGCTCACATTTCCATATTCAACGGCTGTGACAAAGCCTAGGACATGTGAATAAAATCCATTACTTACTTGTTTATATTTAACATTGGCGCAAAGAAATATAAAGCTGAAAGCATAAAAAATTAGCAAAGTTTGCGGTTAGGAGAGAAGAGTTTGGTCAAAATTTATCCACTTGGACGGAGAATAATGCAAACCTGTCATTTCAAATCCATTGGAAATTCAGAGTCCATTAGGAAATACATGGAGGCTCAATTAGTGGCGCGTGAGTTTCATGCAAATAAAGGTATACAAGGAATACCGTAATGAAATGACAGGCTACTGTTCCGAGTATATGGTGAAATAGTGCGGAAAATGAAATCACTCAATTACCTTTCTCCTTTATTTTCAAGTGCGTCTGAAAGTCGTGCAGTATCTAAACGAAAATATATTGTTATGCAGCAATACTGATGAAAATATAGTTGCAAATTTATGCACGCCCACTCTCAGACGGTGTCGACAAACTTTACATAAACAAGCAAGTTCGTTACACCGAGAACCACATTATTCGGTTCCGAGAATTTCTACCTGACACCTTTCACGAGCGGAATGCTCATTCGAGGAAATTCATATTTCTGGAGAAAAAATTCGAATTAGGTAACTTTCCTTTCATTAAGTCTTCAAGAACAGTATTCCTTTTCTAAAGATGGTTCTCATGTTCGACAAAAGCGAAGGATCGACATTCTGTCAAATCTTTTATTCGGTAATTAAAATATTAGCCATTCCAAGAAATATTTCAGTCATCCATGCTCAAATAATAAGATGACATTATGACTATGTGTTACGGACAGTTTTTGTCACTCCAACCTTCGGTTGATAATCAAAATTGCAATAAATCGTCCAGAAGCAGTAATTATGAAACTTTTCGGTCGATTTTTTCTTTCGTTAGTGATTCGTTGAAATTTCGTTTTTCCAGTTAATAAAATGAGAATGCAGCAAATCTAAGCCGTTCTGCTCTCGGGAACTAATTAATGATGCTTCCTTGTATTTTGCGTTTACTTTCGCATGTAAAACCAGTAGTTCCTTTCTAGCGAATACTAGTCGTGACGTATTACTAAAAATGGAAAGAAAAAATGAAAGTGAATGTGACAAGCCAAAAAGACAAATCCAATACGGACAGGTCTAAACGAATCAAAAAGGGCAGGCAGGACAAGATGGTAGGATTCTGCGAAACTTACTGACAGAGTCAGATTAAATATGAGTGCATTTTAGGGAAAGCAGCGTCATACTTTGGACTTCGGATCTGTTCCCGGAGCGGAGTCCCGGTGGAATAGAAGAAAATGAAGAAATGCAGTTTCAAAGTAGAGATGAGTGTAAAAGAATTGCCGGTTGGACATTGACATTGACAAGGACGTACCATCGTAGTTAGAGTTGATTCGATTCAATTTTTCCACTTTTTTCTTCTCATTGGCCTTCAAAAAGAACTCCATGATGGTTGGGGAGCCATTATTGTTGGGATTAAACAATGTTAGTGTACAGGAATTCGATTTTAAGGTAAGAATCGGCGACGACGACGATACTCGAACACGAAACTTTCGAACGCGAAGACATTAGGCGTTATGAACATGCAGCGGCAGCAGTGACGGTGAACAATACAAAGGGCAAGGACACAAAACACAAAACCTAAAACAAAAAAAAAGACGGTAACATTTGCAATAAATTTCGATTAAGATCGACAAAAAACACGAAAGCATTTCGCATTTCCAAACTCTTTGGGTAGTGTATAGCTCCCTACATTCAGACAGTTGCGTACTGTAATTTAGTGGATGAAAATTAATGGGATTCTTGTAGAAGGAGCGAATGATTCCGGCAAAAAGAGCAAAGAACGTTTGGCGGAACGAAGGAAGGAACGGTGTCTAGAGGTCTATTTTTTCCCCTTTTTTCTGAATAAAATAAACGTGAACGTTGTCAGTGAAAATACATTGGTTTGCCTTGTTTGCACAGCACAGTAGCAAAAAATTCGAACTCCGAATTTTCGGGTTTCCGTTGAGTTATCCCAGATATGATCAAACAGGACGGACTGCACTGAAGGCGAGTGATGATACATTGCCATTGCCGCCTATATTTTTGCAAGGGGTATTATTTACATTGTCCCCAGATATTTATAGCCTTTCAGTTATAGCGTGGCAGTGCAGGCGGCTATTGCCGTAACGCTGAGTTCGACTCCTCTGGCAGACAATATTCACCTCCGCTGTAGTTTTTCCCGTACGGATGCCTTCCCCTGGGCAAATAGCCCGCTTTCAACAAAAAGGGGTTGGACCAGGTCAATGCCAATAAATGGCTATATTTTTACACATTTACAAAATTCTATTTAGGAAAAACTGTATAGTCAAACTGTGCTAGGCAGCACTATGAAGTAGAATATTTAACACAGAACAAATACGGTAAATTGTGTGGAAAAAGGAAGTAAATGAACCCATTAAATTTTAATTGGCGGCTTTGATAATAAGTGGTTTGCCGGGTGTGGACTTAATCCTTTAAATACTTTGAAATCAGACTGTAGACATTGAGTTCTTATTTTAATAACTTTGGTCAACCTTCCTCGATAGCTACATTCGGTGCCCCACAATGCAAATGCGAATGTGAAACTCAATTCACACCAGGTTTCCAGTAATAATGAATTTCCTGTCGCAACAACTCAACATGTGTGTTCAGTTTTTGTGTCGAAACTTTAATTACTAGTTATGACAAACGAATTTTCCAGAACCAAAAGTTCATCCAACGTGCCCAAATGGTCTTACTTATTTCACAGAAGACTATTCTGGTTCTGGAAAAATATTCCTACGATATTATATCAATCAAAAAATTCTAACAGAGTTTTGATCAAAAAGATATGCAGCCAAATAATTGAGAAAAATGGCACAGACTATTATCGCTTAAATAAATGAATTCGGACGATTGATTGTTTATTTAAAAAACAATGCGAAGTCAATTCTTTCGAGAGTTGGTGACTGCAGTTAAGTAAACTTGTCTCCAATGCTATTTTTCGAAAGATATGCTGTCATTGGTCAATAATATTTAAATATATACCGTCATTAAAATTTAGTACACCGATGATAGCATTTCTCGACTGAGGACGATCTCCGCTGACCTAGTGAGGGTATCCTTTTAGCTAAAAACCCCCAATCGAATCTTATCGGTCTGGTCAAAATTAACCCAAAGCGAAGAGGTCAGGTTTGTTTATACTTTCGAGTGCTACCCACTGCATTCAGACATACAGAGTTTGCAAGTTGATTGTCTTATTAGGGAAACACTATTAGATTAGGGATTCCTGTACAATATACTTGGCTCGAGCGGGCGGACCAAGACCAATATTTTTTATGTATTTTCGGATTATATTCAAATTCTATACGTCTAAAGTTACTAAAGTTTTTATTGGAACCAAATAAATCTGCTCAGCTCACTACCGCATACCGGCTGAGTGATTATTTCTCCGAATTAGTAAGAAATCTTAAAAATAGATACATAAGTGATCGATAGGAGACATTAATGCAATAAGATATTCCCGAACCAATTAATCCATGAAAATAAACTTTCATTAATTAGACACCAATCGTTCAAGTCTACTTTCCGCCGGCAGATGATTAAATTTACGTCATACTGCATTTTTACTTCAACTTTCAACCAACTTCAAATTGCACATCTGCATTGGTTCCTCACTAAAAGAAGTGACGACAAATCGGGATGACTGTAGAATTTATTGATACATTTTATTGAAGTGATCCATTCAACTACATACGGTAGTGTACCATTACTCGGAATCTGTCAAAATTTGTTGGCATCATTTCATCATCAATCATTTTTGAGCGTGACAAGCACGAATATACAGAATTTTCGCATGAAACACGTAATAAATATTGAATTTCCCTTAAGGGAGAAATCAATATTATGATCAGCTCAAAGTTTCAAGAACACCACTGGCAAACTAGAGAGGGGGAATGGAGTATTTCTAAAATGAACTTAATTGGTATTACGGAATGGTCCGGAAATATTAGCGCATCACCATAGATCAGCAATTTTTAAAAATCAATCATATTCTCTGTGTAGTACAAGTTCTGGAATTCTCTACCGCGGGATTGAGAAACAACGAAACTGTCATTTGCTGAGCTTCTTGATTTAATTAAGGTATTAAGATGTACAATTCGTATTAAGAAAAATTAATATTCTGTCACTGGATTTGAATTAAGTTATTTATGTGTCACCGGAGTGAGAGCAGCATTAACTTATTAATTTTATTTAGCAAATTGTTGATCTGGATAGACACTTGAATAAAACCGAACTTAGAAATTTCAACTTTTCAACCCTAAATACATTTGAGCGCATTTCCCAAATAAAGATGGCGTTTTTCTATTGCTATTGCTGTGTCGTGTCATCCTGCCATTATTTCCACAAATGAAAAAAAAAACATGCCTACACATTTTTAAATCGACAAGCAAAGTGGATAACAATTCTTCTGCCTCAGTTCTCTATCTCATGGCTATTAACTATAGCCATTATAAATGTAGCTATTAGAAGTTCTATTTCTCCAGGGCTTCCTTCAGATAAGAAATTAAGTGAAAGCAACCCACTCACAAGTGGATTATCGCCATCATTCTTTGCTTTTCCATCTCATTGTCCTTTCATTTCAATTTGATCGTATGAAGGAACTTCAAATTATACCCTCACACACAAGGTAACCATTCCAAAGTGACATATAAAACTGCGTTGTTTTACAACGACGATCTAGTTCGAAAATTTATGCTGTCGAAACAATACATACACTTATTGATCGTCGTACATTCCAGGTACACTCCATAGTATACATTTGCATAAATGATCTCTTGGACAGGGTATCACAAATCAAGAAACGACTCTAACTCGACTAATTCCACCCTGCGCTACCTTGGGAAAGTCAACATATACATGTAATATTTACTTTTTGGAGCCTATTAACTAATTAGTACATCGTGGTCAATGGGAGCTCAGAATTTTGACCACACAACTTTAAAATAATTTGTGATGACGTTAAGACAACGTACTTCATGGTGGCCACCACACTTAAATTAGCACTACCGGCCTAATTTCGACGTACGATTAATTTGATTGATTGAAATATACTGTAAGAATCGTAGCTTCGCACCTAACCTTGACATCCACTTTTGACACTTGACTTCACCCGTTCTCTCATTTAATAGGAAATACTTCCAAACAAATCGTCTGGTCTACCCGAATCATCAAATTGGGTTCCATATCGAAATATTACGTGGAATAGCCACCATGTCAGAATCCCACGCAACGCCATTAGCATTGACACTTTCATTTATTGCAATAAGTGTGAGTTTGTCTTGGAAATTAGAGTAAGTTCAGGACAGTCACACTTCTTTGTATTTTTCTCACACTCTTGTGAGATCTACAAAAGCTTTTCACCTTCATTCAAACTTCTAGTCTAATCCTACTTGTCATGTGACCATCCATCGATTTATTCCTAAAGTGGCGAAAAATAAGTCCACAAATGGGAGTCTACTCCATTCCACGTTTCTCACGACTTCCTTTCGACTTATTTTTGGAGTAATTCACCCTTGATACTGTGTTCTTCTTGACATAAACGTTTAGTGCCGAAACTAAAAAGCCTTCCATTTGGAGTGTCGTTGCGTATTTTGCAGGCGAAAAATATTTAAGCACTGACATTGTCTAGAAGGAATTGTTGTGAATGTCCGTTCTTACAGACTAGCATGTCCATAGTATAGAATCATACAAAATCCGTCTGAATATGACTTCTTGTGCAAAAGTCTAGCTGACATTACATAAAAAGAAATGCGCGGACAACCGTGACATTTTAGGAGATTATTGTCTCATGGGCGAAAACTCGGATTTGCGAACGTTTGAAGAAAACTGCTTTCAATATTACGTACGATGATGAACTCAAGAGCTAGTTCTTCGCCCGTTTAGACTTTTGACGCTTTCTCTCCCTGCATTTACAATTTTCGTTTCTAGGCCGTGGTCTAATTGACAAATTTTTTTATGTTGGTAATAGTCAGTTCATCGAAGCATTGCAGTACGCAGTCTTTGCTTATTCATTAGATGAGAGTTCTCTCTTCTAATCTATCTATTATCTCGCGACAGACAATGTACGTGGCCGATTTAAATAGGTTTTTCTCGATTAAGATTTCTTCCCATTTCTGGGGTTACCGCCATAGATCAAGCGAATCCCAGTCTCTATAATATATAGGCGGTTGATGGACCATACTTATTCTAGTAATAATTATAATAGTAAAAGAAACCTTACAATTTAATTAGCGCCCTGTGGTATCATTTTGTCTTTAAAAATGGGTCATATCAATTGCCAACCGAGAATGTTATGCATATGTTAGGCTCAAACCCCGAAAACGGCATTTGGCCGAAAAAAACGACCATACCTAGGTGTGGCATTTGAATTTTGACCATATCCCGAATTTTCCATACGGCGATAGCAAATATGCCACACCTGGCTATGCCTGATCGAGCAACGGTCAAATTTTGAAACAAGAAAATTAATGACTGAATTCGGCATTTCGCTGGCTGGGACACAACCGCACCTAGGTATGGTCGACCATACTCAGAAATTTCGGGATATGGTCGAATTTCAAATGTCACACCTAGGTATGGTCGTTTTTTTCGGCCAAAGGCCGTTTTCGGGGTTTGAGCCTGCGAGAATGCACACCTTAGTAAAGTAACATATGAAAACCCTGAATATTTTTTTACGCGCGCGGCGTCCATGACACCATATTCTATTAATGTGCAATATATTCCAAAATTTCAGACTTCTGAAAACCATTCGTCGAAATCTGGAATTTGGTAAAGTTTCATCCTTCGAGTGAGACGGAATTTAATTTCAACCTTGACCAAGGTGTCCTGTATAGGGCTAACTGGTTATTTGGGTGGTATTTCATAGCTCGGTTCATTAATAAACTGGAAAACAAAGGTAAGCTCTAGACGTCTGTCTAGGGCGGTTTATGAGTTATTTATTCCACATTCTCTGAGAATAATTTAACCAATTGGATCAGCTTTAAAATGTCCATTTGAAGTACACTAAGAATCCACGAAAATACAAAATGCATGATGTCATATGAAATAATTAATTTCTTAAAAGTCCGATCACAAAATATGACGTAATTAGGATGGCAAATTATTCGCTCCATAATGCCTCCAATATTTGTTCCTTAAAATTTGGTACCAAATATTATCAGGCCAAAATCTTAATTTCTACCGGCTAATACAAGTGCGATTGCACATTACAACTATCTGCGTACAATATAACGCAATTTTTTGTATTCTGAAAATAAATTGACATAGAGTTCAGCTTACCCTCGCTTTCCGCAAGTAATACTTAAACGTATTCGCTATTTTAAAAACTTTGAACCCGGATGAACCCTTCGTGAGTCAATATTTATTGAGTATGGTTATTTTAAAAAATATATTCCGGGTCAATCACATCCACAATTTTAATCAGCATTAATAATCGAAATTTGATTTCCTTGCACAGATTGTCATTCGATTCAATTATTCAGGTATATTTTAATATGAATTTTCCATCACTTTTCGTATAACCTTTTTTCGGTTGTACACTGTAGTTGCACTTTAAAACACTTCCATGTTTTTTCTTCACATAACTGTGTTTTATAAAATTACATATAAAATTGGGTCAACATGTAAGGAACTGTTTTAAAATTCAAAAATATTCTATTATCTTGTACTTCAACAAATTCAACTGCTCAAAACTGTTATATTTTACTCGTTCCTTTCAGATTAGAGAGGAACTCATAGCTAGAGCAGAGTGCACGAGTTACTACACCTGTAATTAGATTCCCCCCTTCTACTCGATTCCCTCGGCCTCGTTTCTCAGGTATTTTCCTCAAAGTGCCTGCGGGTACCAAGAATAAAATCCCTGTCTCACAACAGGTAACGTTCACAAAATCTTATCCCTCTCTTCAGGTACAGTACATCCCTAAATGCTTTCTTAATCCTTTGGGTACAAGAAAAACCGACAATAAAAAATCGTACAAGTGCTAAATCCCGCAGGTTGTACGTTTGGGCAAGAGCTCAGAGGTCCGGAACGGATTCGTAACTGCAATGTAAAAAATGCACGAGATAGACATTTACAATTTTTTTTGGACAATCTCAAGAAGGGAAATATTCGGATGTACAATTTAGACAAGAAATGTTATGCTTCAAGGTTATGAAATGCACTGGTCATGAATATAAAGGTTTGGTCTGCAGATCACATAAGGGAAATAAAAAAATCCGACATCAGTTTGTTCTGACTCATTTTGAATGTGTTGGATTCGGAAATTTTATATCTGAATAATTTCCCTTGTCAATCGTGGTCGAGGGCACCAGACCTGAGTACACTGGTGTAAAATGACCTGATTGGATTTGGAATCACGATTTTGGTTGCTTGTTATTGTTTGTTTTTGTACGATACACCAGCGTACTACCATAATTTGATGTAATATGTGGTCTCGTGAGATTGTAGAGAAAAAACAAATAGATCTAATTTAATTCACAGTCACGTCCGTCTTGTTTATTTTCCTGTTTTTACTTTTGCTCCAGATTTTAGTCACACTCAAGTTCAACTACGCAGTGATTGAGAAGTATTAGAAATGTTACAATTATTTCTAGACACGGCATGGTAGCGTATCTACTTCCTGAATTTGTCGAGTGATGGTAAAAAATAAACAGCTTTAACAGACTCAAGACTTGAATACGCTTTTGGGACTTTGTTTGACTTTGAGAATATGACACGTAGATAGAACGGAAATATCTTAACGTACGAAAAAGTAACTGATCGAGAGTTCCGTTCCGAGCTGACTATGTAACAAATGAGGCAAATCAACTTTACTTCCTACGCTGTTTCAGATTTTGAGACTAAATAAAATTCAAGATAAAGTTAGAATGTCACAAATGATCTTGTATTTTTCTGTTAAAATATTTCAAACCAACACTTAGGGTTTGAAAATCTGCATGCCAGTTTGTTGTTGAACCTCTCTTTAATAATGTTTTGTGTGCTGCAAGTAGTGCTTCGATTTGGTACACTATTCATATCTCCGTAATGCAGGATGTAGTGTGAAAGTGAATATCGATTTTCAAAGTAAAATCTCAAAATTCGACAGTTTCCTTTTGAAACCCATTCATATGTCATTTCTTTAATCTTTTCTTTTGATTTTGTTTTCTCAAATGTGACTGACATTTGACGTTTTTACAAAACACCAACTTGGTACGTTGTCTCATACGAGCTGTGCCGATCTGCCCTGGATCAATTCTTAGGAATAAACTCTTTCTTTTTAGGAAAAGCATCCCGGTGAAAACCTATTTTTCATTTAAAATATTCCAACCCTATCTTCAATTTATCAATTTTGTCCACACCACATTGGATCTTCCTGTCAACCCCACGAAACGAGTTGGACATACATGCATTCATTCACGTGCCCTGAATTTTGTGTGAACTGTGAACATGCATGCTCTGACTCGGATTACACCCCTTTAGGGCCTGGCACAGTACAGTACGGCACGGAAATAAGCCTAAGCTTCGATCGCAAACCAACCGTGAGAAACACCACTTCCGAGTGTTTCCATTGTACTTCTGTATTGCAAAAAGAAAAAAAAAACTTCTCGCAAAAATGCAATGCGAATGTGAATTTGAGTCCGGTCTAAGAAAAAGTGGGTCTGACTCCATTCTCATGCACATACAGACACAGGCATAGACACAAATACCAAGACAGAGAAAAAGAAGTCGAAAAGAGAGAAAAAATGTTCGAAACGATTGACACAATAACACGTGTAGCGTACAAAGTATAAGTCAGTCCAGATTTTGCCCAAGGAAAGGATTTCAGTACTCAGCGGCTTTCCTTTTGGACATTTCCTACAAGGTTCAGTCCTGCGAAGTAAAATTTAGATCGAGCTGGAACATTCAGCTGAGGCTATTGAAGCGATTAGTCGCAAATACGAAGAAGAAATTGTTGCATAATCTTCAGAAACGTGAAATAAGGAAAGCACTTCTAATGGAAAACCAGGTCGATCCAATCGCCGATCAGAAAGATTACTAGTCATAACTACAAGTTTCATAGATAAAAAGTTGGTTCGTTCCAAACAACGCTTTTAAATACTTTCATTCTGCTGAAGTGTCTACGAAAGTGGGAATATTATGGGTTAGGTACCTTGATATTCGTTCTAAGTATTCCTTGATTGACCAAATTTTAAAAGAAAATGCGACCTGACCTTTACACCCGAGCCTTGTTCCATGTAAACGAGCTTTCCTCTGAGATCTCACTAGAAAGTGAAGAGAGAACGACTACTCATCCCATTTAAGCGTTTCGGTCAATAGTGACTGTGTTATAGAGACAGCTTACACGATGACATGTGGAGTAAAAGTCTCTGATCGTTTCTTGGAATACTCTCAAGAAATTTCGCTCTGGAAATCAGTCCTTGGGCGGAATGGACAAGCTCCAGATAAGATGCTTGCCAACCAACCTCAACCTTTAGCGAAGGGGTAAAGCATTGGAGTGCCCTGTTTCCCAGTGCTACAATAGACGGACAGCTCTACGTAATTTTATATCTGGTGTTAACGGGGTGGAATTGACGAATCTTGATTTCGTAATCCAATTCCAGAGAAATTAGTAATTACTTGATTTATTTTGAAAACTTCATTCGATTTGTAGATACTAGGCTGAAGTTTGTCCGGAGCAAAGAAGTTTTCTAGGTTTAATCCTCGGAACAACAAGAAAAACAGCCTTAGAGAATTCTAAAAGTCTGATCCCGGAAATGAACTCTTTTTTAGTTTACCACTGCTAAAATCGACATAGTACATAAAAGATTTCATTCGTATTGGTTTCCGGAGTAAACTGTAAGATATCTCCACGCTCTCCGGTTAAACTCCCAAATATCTTAAGGCCCGAGGAAAGTGAGTCTGACTCTCTTTGCTTTCCCTTTGTATCCTAGTATTTGAATTTAAAAATTTTTCACATTAGGCTGATGTTCCCTGGGGTTAAGGGTGAATCTCATACATATGTACACTGCACAAGACTCACAGAATTGAGTGGAAGCTCCATTGTGTTGCATTGTGACGGCTGGATTAACATAGCATGAGCATGTATTACAATATTTGAAAACCCACACACATTGCATACGTGCACTTGTGCAGGGTGCATCAGAATAAATTCTCACACTTGGCATTTTGAAGGTGTTGAAGCCGGAAGTTTCATTCACAGATATCTCTGAGTTGCCGCCGCGTGGTGAAGCATTTTGCTTACGACTATTTTCAAGCATTCCTTGTGCTACTAGTACTGGAATGTTTATAAAGCTTTTATATTCATTTTTTTTGTGTTGTATCCATTTTTATGTTTCCTACAACTCGTGATAGGTGTTCTATTCCTAGCGATCAGTATTACCATTTAATCTTTCATTCCTTCTACGGAGTATGATTTCGAAGTCGTTCAACCGAACTCAAACTTCGATCGTTATAATATTTTATTTTAGTTCGACGCTTGTGACACGGTTATGAGTATGTCACAAGATAAGAAAATATAAACTTGTCAAATATTTGGCAAAAACATTAAAATTAATTTTACCCAAGCTACTTCGTGTTAGTTATACGTTTTTATGTCCCATGATTTGTTTTCTCTTGTAGTTGAACTGGCAAGCATTCGACTAAACACATTTATAATCACGTACATATGTACATCGCGTAAGCAGAGCGCGTGCTAATAAATTTTGAGGTAAACTCAACTTTTTGTGCGCCGCTCTTTAATAAAAAAAAAAATACAAATAACTCCACATATTCTAAAAAGATAGGCGACATTTTTGTGTCCCTAATGAAGTTATATTTAATCACATTAAGGCCAAAATATTGATATTTTGATATTTCTACTCTAAGTAAAAAATTAGATATGGTTAAAAATAAGAATCCAACATTCCATCATTTCACGCTTTTCCCGGACATCTATGACATTAAAATTAGAATATAGTTTGTTTAGAATACGGAAAGTTCCGATAAAACTATTGTCGATAAATATTAATTGAATTTAACAGCCATGGTTTTATGCAATCTTGAGGTTCCTCTGTGGAAAGCGGTTATGAACTACCCAGTACGAGCCAAACCCGCATATCTGACACGATCTGTGGTTACATAGCCTGATTTAAAGGATCAGTCAAAGGTGGGTTGGCTTGGATTGGAAGGAGATCCTGGGGTATTTGCATTTGCATACGAAGGAAAAAGGAGAGATGAGATGAGTGAGTGAAAGTTAGTCGTAGAAACTTTCTCCACAAAAAAAAGTCTCTTCTCATCCTCCCTGATTCGTGATTCACGGACCGACCAAACTAACCGAAGAAGGTGAGCCCACTCGTGCGTTTTTTTTGTCCTACAAAGTAACTTGAGCAAAATAAACTTAACTTATGGGGAGAAGAAAAGTTTATTCTGTGCTATAGTCACGGTCTTTAGTCCACGTAGTAGTACATATCCTGGGATGACTTTTTACGTTTTCCGTCCTTGGAGGAAGAAATGTACGTATTTTAGTAGTGTTTCCGAGTGCAGTTCATTGCAAAAGGTGTTGAGTCACATGGGATATATATTCGGCATCAAGACACTGTATTTGCAGCGTTATGGGGGGTTGAAACCAATATGAAATTTTGTGGCTGCAGTCACAAAAGGAAGGTGCACAAACCTTATGGAAAAATGTAACGCCGACGGATTTCCCTAGATTTTTGATATGTTGATGTGGTCAGTAAATCAAATTATCTTTTCCAAACGGGTTACCAGTTCCGTAGTTGTACTATAGTTGCTAGAAATCAGCAAAAATATTCAGAATTTTTAAAACTGAAGGTTTCTAGAAAAAGCTTAAAAATTATGAGGTTCTGTTAAAAGATAATTTCGACCAGTCTATTTACGTAATTGGTTGGTTATGAATTGGTAGCTATTGCAAATATCTTATGCTTAAAATATTCAACGGAAGAATTCCCATAATATTGAATACTATTTTTAATCAAAACTCATCTAACTTTTTCACAAGAGCACCTACGGTAAGAGTAGTACTGAGTGATTCTCCATCCTATATTCCTGGACAAACACAGTGAAATTTCTCCATTAAGACCAGCGGACTAGACTAACTTATACGACATGCGTCTTACGTAATCTCCATTAGAAAAATATTGCGCAATAAAGATGCGGCTAAGTTAGAGGGTCGGATTCGTCTCTCTCGAAATAAAAAGAACAAAAAATCTATCATTTCCTTTCGTTTGCAACGTTGGTTCATATATACGTAATTAATGATGTAATGCAATTAAGATCTTACTTTTCAATTTTTGCACTTTTCCTAATTACTGTTTTTGAACTGAAGAGCGAGCGGCCAAGTAAAGAGATATTCTGCAGTACACGTAGCTACGTTTTATCTTGCACTACCTGGACTGGACAAGAGTTACTAATAATCAAATTAAGTTTCCTTTGAAACTACAAAAGCGTAGACAGAGGAGTTATTGATTGGACTTAGACCTCTTCATCTCACAACATGATTAGCTGGAGGAGAATTCAGTACCTAGTTTGTCGAGGAAAACTAATTGTTCTATTAACTATCGGCGTTCAGCTAGGAACTCTAGAAGTAAGTAGTAAAAGGAAGGCAAATCCTGCCTACACTTATTAGACAAACAGTACAGTTTATTTGCATTCAGGACCGCACTGTTCGTGAATCCAGAAGAAAATTTTAAGTGGATTTACTCAGTTCCTGTTCCGTTCCTACCGTCGTAGTCGTCGAGATGAAAGGGTCTTAAATTCTAGTTATTATTACAAAGGGATTCCAAATTCAACGCAATCTTGTAGTCAGTAGTCTCATCCATGTGTTTGCAATCTGGATGACTACTCGGTTCAGTATTGTACACCCACTGCAGTAACAATTTGTCTATTTGGTTTAAAGTTCGTCTTTCCCCGGCGTGGTACAAGTTCTATAACATCCGAATTTAAAATTATCAATTCTAATCCTCTCCTCTAGTCGAAACTCACAAAAGCCACAAGGGAAGTTATTACAAGTGTTTGTTGTGGAATAAATTAACGTAAGGCTATTTTTGAATGGTCTAAGCCGTACAAGAAGCAAATGGTCCGCTTCAGTATGTTACTGTCATGTCATGCAAAATGGGAAGACCACCAATGCATCACCGCCTTGCATACTGGGTTGTTTTAGAAACAATACTTAAAGAATATTATTCTACTCTATTTTGAGCTACTAGCATTTTCTATTTAAGCTGAAAATGTTTAACTAAATCACAATAGCTGTTTGGTATTATCAGTTTTGGCCCAACGGCTAACTGCTGCTGTTGGGTAATGACATTTTTGACGTGAAGCACCGGAACTCCTTATTCGAATACCTCTCAGGAAACAGAATAACCAAAACTGTGTTTTATTCACATCTAATTCAGCTAAACTGTTTATTTGAGAGACGATTTTATAATAAAATGGTAATAGCTAGGTTAACCCGAAAAAACAGTTCACGTTAATTTCAGGATATTTTAATCACCCGTGGAATCCAATCCAATCTCAGATCTCACTGTCATAAAACTTTATAAGTTTATTCTATATTCTTTGATTGTATTTAATATCTTTGGATAATACTCTGTTGAAGACATTCCCTTGTTAATTCGGATTTTACGGAGCAAAACATAGTCATGAACGTTCGTCTGTACAAACGAAACCTTTTAGCGTGTGACGCGCATCAGAGTTTGCATTCAAATTACACTCGGATGTAGCGTGAAATTAAATGCAAAATCGTCACGTCCTCATTTCATTCCGTTGCGTTGGATTCATTTGAACTCCTCCGTCTGTCTGTGACTATGAGATTATAAGAAATCTCAAGCTCATTTCTGGATGAGGAAAAAATGCTTAAGAAAAATGGGTAAAACGAAACGAGACTAATCCGTGGCTGAACCACACCGCCAAACCCCAAGGGGAAATCCAATGGTTGACGACTAAGATTTGAATGCAAAGAAGGATCTTGTCGATGTTTTACAGTGAAAGCAAAGAAAGGGAATGCCAAGGGGTCCGGAATTCTCCTTGTTAACTGAAGGTTGTGACTTTTCGTAGACTGTATGAAATTGGATCAATTGGAATTTTCTAAATGTGTCAAAGTAGATATGAAGGACTCAAGTTGAGTTCATACACTCACTCTAAGGATAATTATGCTTGTTAGGTACCATTTATAAAGCTTCACAGTTTTATCATTTTTTGTCCCAAAATTACCGAATCTCTAACGTTAGTCATCCAAAGTGGTAATCCTGAATTTTGTTAAGACTGCCGAGTATTTAATGTCCGAATTTTGGTTAAAAGTTTAATCTTCAATCACCAATTAGCCCTATTTTTAATAAACTCTAGCGTGCAAATAAGTAATATGAGCTTCCGAATACTGAATAGGAAAATGTAGAACGTACTGCAGTCATTTGCTACGATATTAAAGAATCTTGACCAAACTCTCGTCTCCATCTCCATTATGACAATTTAGATCAATTCGCAGTCTCCGGAATCCAATATAAAATCATTAAACTTTCTAAACTTACCCTCATGGACCTTTTGTTCCACACGGTCACGATTTAAGTTCGGACTCACGCTACAGGTGCTAAACCGTTTAGGAGAAATACTTTTCCCAGAAGCATCCGTACAAAGAAAATTGTGAGTTTTGAGAAGACTGTCAATTGAGACGGCCCTTATAAAGAAATTACCAATGAGCGTTCCCTTATACAGTCTACCTTCACCATAGACTCTGACCTAATAAATTTTTTTGTTGAATACTAACCTTGGCCGACCACATGACCAATCTTCATTTTCTAAGCTCCTTCGACGTCTTGGAAGCCTTGGAGTGCCGAGAGCAAATGCACCTTCCGTTCCAGTCCCTGCTGGCGAACCCCATTGGAGGATTTGAACTTGTTGAGGTTGACACCAAGTGACCTATTAGAAAACAGCCAGGATTGTGGACTCTCTACAGTTAATTTCTGAAGAACTAATTCACTTCAAAATCTAAGCTAAATGGGAAAGTTGTGTCATGGACAGAACGAATTTGGGAAAAAAATTATTATGGTTTAAGAAATCGTAAAATCATACCAATAACAAAATTACGAATGTCATTTTCAATTACGTCAGATTCGAAAATAATTCAATTAGAATT
This sequence comes from Protaphorura glebata, assembly GCA_034694305.1. NCBI lineage: Eukaryota > Metazoa > Arthropoda > Collembola > Poduromorpha > Onychiuridae > Protaphorura > Protaphorura glebata. The sequence continues at coordinate 2,072 of JAQFYE010001851.1, read as the reverse complement.
TTATAGACGTATTTAGCATCCACATTTTTAAGTAGACCATACCTGTTGATGATTCTTCGCAGCTGTTGCTGCAGCCGCTTGTGCGGATTGGCTATTGAGAAGTCTTGCAAAACGTGAAAGCCCACGACTCCCGCCTCCAGAAAATGGCGGAAACCCAACATGATTTGAGGCATTCAAAGTTCCAGACTCTCCAGGAGATATGTTTGAAATATTTGAACTGGACAAGTTTCCGGCTCCACTACTCAAGTTGACGTTCCAAGATGAATCACCGCTACCACTTCCAGACTCACGAAAAATGGATGGATTACTAAGCCCTGAAAGTTCAAAAGAAAAACATTAAAGAGGTGCTTGTCAGTGTAATATAGTCTTCAAACACTACTTAACAAGGGAATGATTTGGTTTTAAATTAATCTCTGAAATTTAGTTTGGGTATCTGAATCTGATAAGGTGAGCATTTAAAACAACCCAAAAGTTAGCAACTAATTGTAAGTGCCTGGGTCTCGAAAATAGCTGGAGATAGAATTAATTTCGAGGATTCCTTATGGTTTTGGCAATTCTTGGATGTTCCAGTGAAATGTGCATTGGCAGGCGTGATTACAATTTCTTAACAGTAAAGTATAATTTTATCCAGGAAAAAATCGGCCATCTTTTTTTCACGACAAATCTTTCGTGACGATTTTTACTCGGTCTAGTTTAGACATAAAAAGTAGTTTCCTTGTTAGCTCAGTTTTACACATCGGAATGAGTGGTTTCCCTTGTTAGACACGTGTGTTTTTTGAGAGTTTTGTTTCTTTTTCTAATTAGTGAGCAATAAGAAATAAAGTTTTGAACAAAGTAAAGCGGGCGTTAGAATTTGAAGTTTCTTCAGATCGCTGGAAGGTAAATTTAGTTTTCTTTGATTTCTTTGTCATAATTTAGATTGCAGCGCTGAGCTGAGTTTGTTTTTGTGGTCTTGGATTAGAACATCACCAGTGGGTGTTGTTGGTTCTAGCTGTCAGTCTGACTTAATAATATAATATTGCTTGCTAAGAACTACACTTCGCGGAAATGTTTTCACGAAGAACTTCAAGGAAGGAAACTGAATGCACTAATTAGGAAGGAATTCTCTTTTCTAAGTTATCATTTTCAGGAAACAAGTTCTAAGAAAATCAGGTTTTATGTTTCGGGAGAATCAGGAAAAGATTGGATTTCTGTTTGTTCCGTTACTCGTATTTTCATCTCGAGAACTTTTTATGTCCTGTCTTTCGGAGTAGCAAAAAAGCGATCTTTCTCAGCAAATTCAGAGTTAGGACACTAACTTTACCAAGAATTTGACGTGTCAAGTTGTTCAGAGAGTAGATGTTAAGCATAATTTTGTACGAATAATAAAAGGAAGATATCATGGGCCGGTGAGCCGTGTTTGAAATATTTTCACACATGGAGAAACCACATACAAAGAATAAAAATAAAAATAGTCCACTGTTTCTAGAATTTTGGGTTCCTTGGATATTGTCGCCATATCTCGTAAAGTAATCCGGGTATTTTGCAATTATTACAATCTTTTGTGCGATATCTCTGACTAATCAGTCTCTAATCGTTCTTCAAGAGTAGATGTGGTGTTCAGAACCAACAACCTATCGTATGTCGAAATATGTGTCGGTTGGTGATTAGTGTATTAGGAAAGACCGAATTTTCGGTAGCCAAAAAAATTATGGACTATATGGGATACAATAAAATATTATAAACACTAGGTGAATTTTCAGATGTCCGAATATCAAATTATCCGTTCATTAAATTGGACTAACACAAGATTCACAAGGTATATAAAAATCACAAAGAAAGTTGTTTGAACTACTGCCAACAGAAACATTTTCATTTAATTAACGAGCTTGATAATTTGATATTTACAGTTACACCTTGAGTATAAAGGTCAAGGTTCGAAAGCGGCAACCTTGCCAATTCGCAGATGATCGGATTAGGCAGACGTGCGAAACTTGCATTGATGTCTGAAAATTAGGTTCCAAAAATTCTTTGATTTCGAAAGTGGTACCTGACACCTGAAGCTCCATTGAACTGTGCAATATAATAAAATA
>JAQFYE010001850.1:0-20643 GCA_034694305.1 Protaphorura glebata | reverse complement strand
CGTTTGAACTCTTCGTTTCCTTCCTAGATCTCCCAATACAAAGGTTGAAGGTACCTCTAACTATCAAAATACTATCCTAAGAAGTGGTTGCCGCTAATATTTCAAAGCTGGGATTTTAGTGTGCGGCTCACAGATTTCATTTGTGTGTGTGTGTTAAAAGTGAGGCTCTATGCGGAAACGGTTTATCCTCACCTATGTACTATACATCTTGACCTCCGGAGGTCAATTAAATCATTTTCCGACAAAAGTGGCACGAGATATTTCACACACTTTGTCAGCATGATGAAATAAACTAGCTGAAAAGTTTCGAGGTCGAAATTTGATGAACGTCTGGAAAGGTTCCCTTGTGTAAGACCATATTATACCATATCTGCGGCATCACTATCACCACCGTCTCAACTACCTAGATTGCGTAAAGCGTGGTGTGTTCTCGGTTAAACCATTTTATTTAACACCTTACAAAACTATTGGAATGAAACTGAAATACTATACTTGGCTGCACGCAATATACTCTGCCGACACGGCAGTGCCGCAGCTAGGATTTTGGCTCCCTGGTGCAAATCCGGAAAAACTAGCTAATTATCTGTTAACTACTATAACGGGAATGCATATCCTCAACGCCGCCGGAGGCAAATTTTTTTCAAATATGTTTAACATATTTTGCATGTAAAATACAATCTTACATCAGAATGAAGCCATAAAATGGCGAATAGTTTTAAAGGTTATTAACGTCGAAAGTTAATTAATTGACGGATCCGGCCCAGTCTTAAGCAAGAACCGAGACCGACCTAGTCCAGTTTCGGTCAATTTGTCTAAATTTGTCCAGCCTTGTAATGCATTTCCTGTTCAGACGGCTGATGGAATAGTAACTGACGAAAGCAATCGTAAAATTATGCACAACCTGGCTATAGGTAAACATTGATTTGTGTCAAAACTCGGTCCAAGACAGGACTGGACCGCGGTTTCCTCCGGTTCACTTGTTGCAACCGGGACCACAGAAGCAAAACAGAACTTAGTTGGAGGTAGAAACTGTCATGCGCCAAAACTCGGTCCAGGATCGGACCGGACCGCGGTTCCCGGTCCGGTCCAGAGGTGGGGACCAGGACCGGACCGAGGACCGGACCAAACTTCATCGGTCCTAAAGGTCCGAGACCGGACCGGGACCGGACCGTGGACAGCTGTCCGATCCGGTCCTGGACCGGGACCACCGTTGCGAGCACTATTGACAAATGACTAAACATGTCGTCGAATACTGCACCAAGAAACGAGGAAATGTCAATTTTATGTAGTGTAAGACCACTTTTTCCGCGCCCCCAAAATCCCGCGCCCAGGTGCCAGCGCACCAGTAAGAACCACGCCCACGCAAAATCTTGGCCGACACCAGTGTAACATTCAAACGCCCAATAATAACACAACACTCTAAAGTAGTGCCGAGTGGACTAGGTACACACACACATACAATTAGCAAGGCTGCCCGCTTTACATTTTCGAAATTGCATTATCACTTTTGTAAGTGTATTCCGAAGCACATCCAGCCGAAATGAATCAAGGTCTAACCACTCAAAAACATTCAGTAAAATGAGACCTCAGCAAACCGCGTTATGACTAAACTATGAAAATTTTCAACTTCAATTTGGTAAGCTGTTTAAATGCGGGTGCACAATTTATGCAAATTTCGGCAAGTATTCTGTAGCTCAGTACATATTATTTAATGGGCATCGTATTTTTTTCTACGATCGTTTCTATATTTGTCCTTAAAATGCTCTTTTTCCGGCAGGAACTGCCTAGAATGAGGAATTTGACTCAACATAATTTGGGTTCGGCGACGCCTTAGAGACTTCGGTCTCGTCCGTTCCGAAAGAAACTGTGATTTGTATTTCGTCTGATACCTCAGATTATATTTGGATTATAGATTATAGAGGGAAGTACTTAGGGTGCAACTCAACGATTTGATCCAAACATGTTTTTCTCAAAGACTTTTGCCCCATACGCCTAAAAATATCATTAACTCACGCAACGCTCAAAACTTGATGTTTAAAAAATGTTTGAAATCTTTAGAAAAAGTGCATAGACACTCTTTGTACTCAAGATTTTAGCATGGGATATCCCATGGAACTTGCCCTCAAAACTGATCTCAAGACGCGGATTTCCTTTCAGAGAACCGTTGAAATGAGGGAAATAATAAATTAGAAGACGAAAAAACATAACGTCGTATACTTGAATACATTTTCGGCCAGATAGTGATACCAATTTAATACTATAACACGAAGTATTGAATTCCAGGCGAAAATACATTCAAATATACCATGTTATGAGGTGTTTCCTCTTCTAATTAATGATTCCATTCAACGGTTTTCTGAAAAAAATATATTTTTATAAAAGTTTGGGTCTTGAGATCAGTTTGAAGAAAATTCCATGGGATGTCCCATGCTAAAATTTTGAGAACAAAAAGTCCCTCTCCGCAATTTTTCTAAATAATTTAAAACATACTTTAAAAATCGTGTTTTGAGCGTTGCGTGAGCTAACAACATATTTGAGGGTTTGGAGCAAAGGTCTTTCACAAATAAAAGTTTGGGTCAAATCGTTGAGTTAAACCCTGAGTACCTCCCACGCTTTGGATTTAGATAATTGTAGTGGAAATACCGAAAAATTAAAATTCAACAAAACTTCAAAATGTGAAAATCACGTCCACGACTCCGGGCGTTCAATCTTGAAGAATTTTCATTTTTAATTTTCTTTTTTCCTCCCAATCCTTTTTCACACCAACCGGCACTTTCATCGCAAGTCTACATTCCACTGCACACCATGTAGTATATCAGGGGTTGGAATATTGGGAATCTTCAGCACAAGCTTTACCAACGAATTTCTCCTCCCATCCACCCGCATATTCATTCGTCCAATAAGGGTGAGTCTGCAAACATGGAGCAGTGTGGGATTATGGTTGCGCGACGCTAGAGAATTCGTTTTTCCGGACCGTTGGCGTATGTCAACGATTGACATCATGCTGGAAATGCGTACCAAAAATAGTGAACGCTGACATATTTTTATATTACGGAATCTGCAATGTTGGGTTCAAATCAAATTCCACCTCTTTGTGATGAATATTTTGAAAACATTGCCAGTTCGTTCTAAAAAACAATAGGAAATGTGCATCTAAAAGTTTTCAACTCGAGTTGCTACTCAATCAAAAAGGTTGATTAAGATAATATTCAAGTTTCACCATTGGCCAATTATCGGGATTCCCTCCATTTTCAGGTTTGTAATTATTGCACCTAAGTTATGATACACGCGTTATTTGTTTGTTCGCTTCGGGATAATACTAATCCAAAATTTGGAAATTTAACTGTTTACGATTCGGTCTACTGTCTAACTGCCTAATGTAAGTAGGTGTGCGTTATCCAGTCCGGCAATTTCAGAAACTGTCGCTACCATTACTGTAGTCGAGGAAGATAACTCGATTTTTCTAAAGGTATGCTTCAAAATATAATAGTCATGTTTTCAACATTTTAAATGTGAGCGAGACATATTAAACCCCAATATTGACTCAATAAACATTGTGCTGAAGCGCAATGGCATTAGTTGATGGCATTTAATATCAATTCGATAAAATAAGTGTTAATAGGACGGCAGTTTACTCTCGGTGGTTTGACCTCCTGGGCATAGACACTTCGATCATCTAATCTAGAATCATTCCAAGCGGAGAATAACTCGCCATATCGCCAGCGCTTCCGGATGTACAATGAAATGTTGATAATATAAAGAACGTCGGATTAAAATTTTGCCTAGTAATTTGAACATGTTATTTCCGCAATAATTTTGTTTAGACAGTCTCTGTTTGAGAGAAAATTCTAATCAGAATTGAACACTGACAAATATTTAGTAGCCATGATATCGTAGATTATATTTTTCGGTGAAACTCCTAGCATATATAAAAAAATTATAGTCTTTTGACTGAACTTGATACATACGTGTGTAACACACGGAGTCAAGGTCAACTCATTCCTAACGTTAACTAGAACTGTTACAGTCGACCAGACACATATGCAAAGTGAGTTGAGTAAGTGAGTTATATTTTATTATTCTCCTCCTCTCAGCACTTAATTAATTAATAAATTAAACGAGTATCTTTTTTGGCCCGTGTGGCACCATCGCACAAAAGCTGAGAGCAAAACTACGTGTTGAAGTGCATGCCTCTCGCAAATCGAGGGTTGCATGCAACTTCAACGGCCATTGCCCAACATCTTGGGCCAGTCATAGCCCAAGACTAAGACTTTACTTCCACATACCTCAGCTCATCTCTTCACTTTGAAGCCGGTCTTCGGCCACTCGGTGATGATGATGTTGGGAGTCGGGCGTTACACGACACCAACACTTAATTGACATGGCCAAAGGCCGAATCAAACACTTTCATTTATACAAATCTATACATGGGTTCCGCGTGTTAAGACACTTTGTCACTTACATTTTGTCATAATCTATTATTTACGGGTTCATCGTTCAACTAGTGTAGTCAGTTCTTCCATTTAGGTTAACACAGCGTAAGGGCAAAAATAATAATAAGATACAACTAAAAACGGAGAATAATAATGGCAGGCGCGCAGCGGCCCACTCAACCATGGAGAGAATATCCGCAGGGGTTCTCTTGCGGATATACCTAGTGGGTCTATTTCGGAGTACTTTACATAGGTAGTAGTAGACTTGTCGGAGTTTTTCGTCATCTGTTTTTGTGCCGAACAAGAAGCTGAGGACATCATCATTTTGTGTCAAAGTAGGGAGAAGATGGGTCCGATCGTTGTGGTAACCCGGGCATACCTACAATATGTCATACGGACTTTCGATGTCACCACAGAATCTGCATGGGGAATCGGTGAGAGCACCCAATTTGTGCCATGTTCCATTGTTGAGTATGACAAGATAGCCAAGGCGTACTTGGGCTATGCAGGATGCGATGGGACAGGGAAATTTGTTTAATAAATTTTGCTCCACTTCTTTCTCGGTTTTTTTTAGATCACCATAGTGGGGCATTGTTGTAGAATTTTAAGCAGAGTTAAAGTCAATCGCTCGGAGATCAGATTTTATCTTCTTTAACATGATATTTTCAAGGTTACGAATAACGTCTGCAGAGTCAGTGCTCCATGCTAGTTCATAATTAATAACGACTAACGCATCCTCAAGCTGGCAACACCAGCTCATTTTTCTGTCACTGCAATTTCCAGACACATTTTTGAGCAAAACAAATGCCTCCCGAATTATTAGCCCGTGGGACACAGTCCTGTGAAGGGCTTATAAAATTGTCCTGTCAAATGATGGAATGATGGTCACATGAAATGAACCCAAAATGAGCTCATTATTTCTGGCGCTTTTATGGCCGGTGAGTCACGAATAAATTTGAACAGTCCGTCTGGTGCAATGCTTCTCACCTCACCTCCTTACGATCTCAATCGTATCAAATCGACTTCACTTCAAAACCGCTTTAATTTATATACCCCTTATATTGCACGATTACTATTTTTACGAGGCATTTTAAACCAATATGCCGCAGAACCACTTAATAGAGAGCGTCATAAAGTAGTTTTTTGCTCTAATCTTATTGATATCATGAGGAATTCAAAAGGGCTCCAGACTAAAAAGGCATATTGAACTATCTCATCGCAATATAGCATAAGCACTTTTGGTGTTAATTCGCTCTCACCTATTCGTGTTTAAAACGTTCTATCGTACACATGCTGCCAGCATGATGTGATAAGATAAGTAACGTTAAAGAGATATCGCCCCCTAATGTTAAAGATATAGAATGACTTCCAATCACTTAATTGGAAGCGTTCTACCTTACACATATCTCAACCACTCACTATACCTTCTGAGCCAATCTCTACACACTCTGAACCACCCTCTTAACCACTCTCCAAACACTCCCAACCACTTTCCAGACCCTCACATCCACTCTCCATAACCTTTCAACAACACTCCACTCCCTCACATCTCATCTCTAATACCGCGGGCTCTCTATCCAGTCTCGACTGTTTATTGAATCCAATTTGGAGTTAAGTATTCTTTGCCAGAATCGAAGCACACATTTAAACACTTCCAATTTTAATGGAGATTACCCTGTTTCAAGGCGCACAAAATATCTTGGAGAATTCACTGGGAGGCCCAACGCACGCTTGTAAAAGGCCTGATGGAGCTTCACAATTATATCGCCGTGATTTAGTCCCCAGGATTCGCATGCATAAAGGGTCGTCGATTTGAGAATCGAGTCAAATAGCTTGTTTAGTAAGTCAATGTCCATAGTAGCTGATTTCCCAGTTAAATGAATTACCGCCCCTTTCGCCGCCAGTCCTTTTTTTAAGAAGATATATGCCGTATTGGCAAAGTTTCCTGAAGAAAAAAACACATAGACCATACACATACACATAAGACCTTACATTTTTGATACACTCATTACCCCTTTTAAGTTGGTCAGATTTGCGGATCGTGCCACTTTTTCGGAAAACTAAAATCTTGGTCTTGCTAAGGTTCACTTGCAGACCTCGAGCGTTAAAGAACTTTCTGGCGATGTCTAATTTTAGTCGGAGACTCTCCTTCGATTCGGCTTGAAGGACCATGTCATCTGCGTAAAGCAGTGTGAGGGTTAAGGTTCATGATCACGTATTTTGATTCAGACAGAATTTCATGACCACGTATTACAGTTCAGTCAGAATATCATTCCCGCGTATTTCGTTTCAGTGAGAATTTTATTTCCACGTATTTTGGTTCAGTGAGAATTTCATTTCCACGTATTCCGCGTCCGTGAGAATTTCATTTCCACGTATTCTGCTTCAGTCATAATTTCATTTCCACGTATATCGAAATTTTTCGAAAGTGGGATTATCCCGCTGAAAAATCAAACGAAAAATTACGCGTATTTTGATGTATAATACTTACTATGCTGAAGCCATATTCCACCTGCCGGAAGAAATGCAAATGTGCAGTTCACTATAGCGCGGCTATCGACGAGTACGAAATACGTGAAAATGCTTTCAAAAATCTGGATGGTCACCTGAACAACTTTTGTCAGACTCTTGGCTTTTGGCATTACTTTACCAAGCCGTCAAGAGACTTGGCTCCTTAAATTAATGATTGTTTCACTAAATTGTCAACACGCTTCATTTATAATTTTAATTAAGTAACATTTAGTCCTAAGAAGACCAAGTTCAACTTGATTTGCTTTAATGGAAGGTAAGTAAACAGAAGCACTGTAAAATTATTCGTCTCACTTCTAGAATTATTTCTTTTTCATCAGGAAGTTCAAATAGCGACGAACACATCCACAATGTTGTCTTTTCCAAAGATGATTCGGAGGGCATTCTCTCAGATAATTCTGAAGATTTTCCTGAAGAAATGGTGGAAACTGCCGAAGTGAATTACGGCACGAGCACAGGTAAGAATATAATTTTGGAATATAATTGCGTCCAAAATTTCTAGTTTGGACCAGGTCAGTTTTGTAGAACTGTAGACTTGGAATACAGTTCTATGTATTCAATTATTAAATATAAATTATAAATAATTGTTGAACGTAACTGATTATATTTAAAAGTATTTCAAATATATTTCAAAAGTAATTAACTTTGGACGGTCAGTATTATTATATTATTCAAAGTGTAAGTGACGGAAATGGTCAAAGTTTAAGTTGAAATTACAATTACATATATTTTCGAAAGTTTTCTAAAAATTAGAAAATACAGGCTAAGGTTCCGATCGGGTCGGGTAATCCGCTTATCCGACCCGATATCCGACCTGACCCAAACTACCGGATAGAAATTCGACCTCACCCGAATCCGACCCGATATTCGAAAGCGCTACAAAGTCACCCGATCCGAATGGTCGGGTTAGAAATTGTTCAAACCCAAATCCGACCAAAAATTCGGGTTGTATATTAGTTCCTATCCTACCCGACCCGATATTCGACTCGAATATCCAATGCTGAATTAAATGTTTGACAGCAGTCGAACTGCAGCAATTTCTTCAATAATTTTTTTTTAATTTCAACAATATAAAACCCCTCAAAGAATGAAATTTTCGAATTTAATATAAAATGCTATAGTTGTTGCTGGATTTCCACCAGGATTCCAAACACATTGATATACTAACGGTTGATAAAATTAGTCAATTTTGTGTTGGAATAATCAACCATGACCGATACTCGTGCTTGCCATTTCAATAGTTGACAAAATAAAAAATTCAGAAACAAATTCTTTGAAATTCCTAAATTGTTCTCTGCTTCTCCGCATTATATGTATTATTTGAAATTGAACCCGAATCTGGCGCGAGTCATCAATGCAATACTCAGGAGAGTCCACTCATTTTCAAGACTCAAGGGAATCCACTGAATTACAAGACGGAGAAATTGTTCGAAATCCGATCGTATATCCGAACGGTTACCCGATACTTTTGGGTTGAGAACAACAACCCGACCCCGACTGGTCGGGTTGAAGATCGATCTCATCCGAATCCAACCCGAATTTTTGGGTCGGATTTCAGATCCGTTATTATCCAACTCAAAAATTCTGGTCGGATCAGTTATTGTCCATTCCGATATCAATTCGACCCGATCGGAACATTGAGGTAATAATTAATTAAATTCTCAAGTCGAAACTGCGCAATGTTAATTACAATTTTGTAATGAATAAATTTAAAAAAAATTCACCAAAGTCAGGTGAGAATAATTGAGGCTTTGTTCTTCACGTACCTGACCCGACCTGATTTTAACTATTTACAGGTAAGGATGAAACTAAAGTCCAAACAATAACAACGGTCGTGGATGAGGATTCAACATTAGTCTCGCCACTGGCGACATTGTCAAACGAAGACTCTGTACTCGATGTTTATGCCGGTGACCACAACACACGTAGAAAACGTCGAAAGAAAGCAAAACCGAGTGAGTGGAATCGAAAAAGGAATAAGTCGCTACGAATGAAAGTAAAAGAATTTATAGGTTTTCGTAAAACAAATCAAAATCATATCATATTTTGGATTGAAGCTTGATTCCAGGAAGGAGCTGGGCGTTGTAAAGTTCGTCGCACAGATGGTCTATAAAAGTGTTGAATAGGTTTGGGCTAGCCGACTTTGCCTGCAGAATACCGTTCATAATTTTTATGGGATCGGTGGGTCCTTCACTTGTCTTAATTCTTGCATTTTTACCAAACTGTACATGTAAGAAAACACTCTGGTAAACTTAGGGGATACACCAAAGCGAAGTAACACATTCCAGAGTTTGTCATTGTTTGGGGAATCAAATGCTTGCTTTAGATCGACGAAACAGCAATACAGCTGACCCTTGATTAGTTGAGTTTGGGATATACAATTGAGGGTAAATATATTATCTTGAGAGCTCATGCCCTTCCGAAATCCTGGCTGGTAATCCGAGAGCTTCTCGTTTGTGTTCATCCACGTAGTTAGCCTCGCATTTAATATTGTTGTGAAGAGTTTCATGATTGTGTTAAGTAGAGCAATTGGCCTGTAGTTACTCGGTGCAATCGGGTCATCTTTCTTTAGGATTGGAGCTATTGTAGCGACACACCCCTCAGCGGAAACAGTTCCAAGGTTATAGTAATTTTGAAATAAAGTGCAAAGCAAAAGTAATACGGTTGGAGTGGTTAGTTTCCATAACTCATTAGTGGTGATGTCAGAGCCGGGACTTTTGTCGTTCTTCAATTTATTAAATTAAAATTTTACTTCTACAGCATTAAATTCACTATTTAGAATCATGTCACTGTCGTATGGGTCAGGCACATATACGGGGGTTACATTATACCACTGTGGGTTCGGGGAGTACACAGTGGAGAAATAACTGAGCCATTCCTGTTTTGGGATTTGATTTTGGAACCACTGGCGCTGCGCTGGGACAATCTGTTAACCACATTTCAAAATGTTTTTGCATCTTTTAAGTTGTGTAGCTGCCGCCCTCTGTTGGCCTCATATTCGGTTTTCTTGTTTTTGCATACAATGCGGTATTCCTTATTGGCCTCAGTATATTTAAGTAATAAACTCTCACTAGAACTGGGATTTTCCCTCCATCTTCTCCATCGCCTAAGGGTATTATCATTTTTCCAACATAGTCAATCACAGGTTCCATCATAAGAAGGCCTGGGCCTTCTTATATTGCGAGTCATTGTTCAGGTTCCTAGCCTTTCTATACAAATTCGGTTGCTTATTTTTTCAACATATTCTGGTTGTGGTGTATGCCGATGTGTGGGCTTTATTAGGGCAAGTTTTTTATGAAGTTTCTTTATTTGGTTGCCTTGTGTCACACTGGTTGCTTCAATTGCAGTTAGTCGGTTGTCAAAAGGAGCGCGTTTATTGTCCATTGCTTGGTTGACTTGTTTGACAATCTCCGTTTTCATCGCTTGCTGTCCGTTGACAATATCCGTTTTCATCGCTTGCTGTTCGTTGACAATATCCGTTTTCATAGTCCGAATTGTCTGCATTGTTGTTTTCTGCTGACTGACAATTACCGTGTTAATATTCTGTATCTGTAACAAGATCCGCCATCGTGTTGAGAGGGGTTTCAGGCATTTCACAGGCAATATATTCAGGTGTGGAGAGTACTTCCTTTTCAACTAAATTTGTATTTGAAGTTTGGATTAGAAAAGTGTCTATTGTGGGTTGTCTTGGAAGACTACTCGCCCACTTGGCTGAATTCACCCCCTCTGGAGCGCCAGTTATAGCCTTGCGTTTCCGTCCGGTGGCGGTTGGTTCATCAAATCCGGGTTCAGATGGTACGGTGGTTTATGTCCGGGGCGCTGGAATCACTCATGAAAGTGAGGTTCTAGAGTAGGTTTTCCACTTTTTCACTTAAGGATTAAATCAGGAGTCACTAGTTATGTTGCTCACCTCTCAAAGGCGTGAAATGGGCATTACTTGCTATATGGCTCACTTCTTAAGGGTTAAGTCGGGGGTTACAGTGTATATACTCACTTCTTAAGGGTTAAATCGGGAATATCTGGTTATATGACACATCTCAAATCGGGGGTGGCTAGTCATCTCAGATATTACGGAATACAAGATTCATCAGGTTTGAATACCTGTGTTGAATTAATCACATTAATTGAACTGTCAAAAATGTTAAATAAGTTAGGATCCGAAATCTGCATTTATATTATTCAGTCCATGTGGTCCATTCCGTTCCCGTTTCAGGGAAAACTGATAAAGCAATTTTCACTCAGAATATAAACAACTGAGATGATGTCACGGCCGACGTGCTGCAGTCACGACGCTTCCCCTGAAATCCTATACAGGTAGTCCCTTTAGTATCTTGAGCATGAATTTTAAAATTATTAAAATTGTTTAAAAAGTGTAATGTTGCTCTTCGTCAATAATATTATTTAAAATAAAATTAAGACCAACTGCTTGGGTAAGTTTCAACTTGTTCACTTCACAGGGGTTAGATTGGGGGTTGCTGGCTGTATGTTTTTTTGTTGGGTTAGAATGGATTGCGGTGCTGCTCAGGGTCAGGGTAAATCACGGTAAAGTAAAAATTGGCAGCTTAATGATCAGTAGATAATACATGCATAAAAAACCTTAAAATGATTAAAAGGATCAAAGTTTGCACCTGGTTATAATTTTTAATGTTACGTGTTATCCGGGCATTTCTATGTGCGGGAGATATATATTTTTTTATTTTTTTCGACGTTTGTAGAACTCACCATAGCCACCCGTGCAGAAAAATAAATAAAATAAAAACCCCACAAAAGGAAGGTCATCCGCACTCATCAACACGCATCAACACACATCACATACAAAATATCTCATCCAGACCTTTCCCAAATGGTAAGGTCCCCAAAGCAGCGGCAACATTTCCTTGTTGAATAGCAATACTCATCCTCTGTATAAGAAATTGCGTAGCTCGCATTTCACCAGTCACAACGGAAATGCGACGCCCATTTGCACGCACAAGACGAAGACCTTCACCAGCCCAAACCCCAGACATTACCACAGCGATTAGAACGAAAAAAACGCCCTTGTAGGAAATCATACTTCTTCAACTTTTTAAATGAGCCGCTTCCGCAGCGCTTCCTGAAATAGCAGCTGAAGTAGAGACATACGACGGTGCAAAAGTGTCAGCACACGTCGTAAAGTCCCACACCAACGACTTCCCTCTACTCCAAGGAATTAAAGTCAACCCATCAGGTCTCCTTCCATCTTCTCGAGAACACCCTACTGGTTCCCGTATACACGGAATCTCAGCCGATCTAAGGGATAGAGCAATAACGTCATTAGCAGTTTCGTGTCGAGATATACGACCCGCGCTTCTCTAACAATCAAGCCCGTGGAGACCCCTAACGCACACCTCAGACCCACAAATACACTTATGAGCCTGGCAAATGTCACAGCCAAGTCGAAGGGCACGGGAACACGAAACGTTTCATCCGAGAGATGCAACCCCAGCGGTGGCGATGGGATGACATTAGGCCATGCCCCAACTTCAGGCTGTGCTACAGCCAATAATCTAGCGTTGTCCACAACGTCAGCAGCAGAAGTACGCAATTCATTCAAAGTAAGGCTAACTAATGAAGCCTCCCAAGACTTTTGAAGACCCCGATGACTCTCAGGCGGGAACTCGCTGGTTCCAAAATGACTCCAATGTTCCATACTCACCTCAGCAGCCTTGTAACCATCCAAAATTTGGGCCGGCAAAATCTTAGAGATAAGAGGTAGAGCAGAATGGAACGACGCGAGAAAACACGGAATCGCCGAGTCCACAGCATGCCTAACACCCAAACCTTCCAACTTTACCGGCGGCGACGACTGTGTGGGAGTGTGTGCTCTTCCTTCCTCCAGTACGGCTGGCCTCATTTTCCTATAAAACTTTTGAATTCAATCGGAATTGAAGTCACAAATACTGACTGCGCAGTTCCAGACGACGTTGAAGTGTTCACAATTGAAATTTTAGTTGTCCAATTTCAAAATTTCAAAAAGTTTGAAAAAGTGAGTGCAGAATTTTAGACGACTTGAAGAAACACGTCTTTCCCGGTCAAACTCTCGATGGCTCCCCCGCCATCTTAGTTTACAAATGGAATATTTGTCTTTGGACGGTTGGAATAGGAGTGAGGGCTTACAGACTTAGGGTATCCATCCGTCGTAGAAGGAGCGAAATAATAATATTGGCACAAAGCCCACTGATAAGAAGAGAAAGAGAGGAGGACTTTTCTTTCTCTAGCAAATGGACCTCCTTTTACTTGTGTGTTTGGGAATGGGAGGCAATCGGGAAAATGTCTTTATGACACCCCTTGAGTACTGAGTCCTTTCTACAGTGACTCTTGGTCAGTCATCACCGATTATATAGTGAGTCAGATCCGCGTCTTGTACAGTCAATCAGTAAACTGGGTTTACAATAAATACCCTTCAATAGAATTGGTCTTTTGTTGGTGTCTCTTTTATTGATCAGATTAGGGAATTGTCCTGATGGACAATTCATCAGTTACCACCAAGGGCCGGCTCTAGAGCTTTCCGGTTCCACAGAGTCAGGGGCTTTGCGACAAGAATCGTTGAATCCACACAAATTGAATTAAATTCCAACACCCATATATAACTGTGTGTGTGTGTGAGCGTAAAATTTTCCATTTCTTTTTATGCGCTCTTTCTGTTTGACTTCTTATATTTATAAGATTTACTTACTTTTTTCACATTCGGCATTTGGCAGAAAGTAATATTTATTCTCATAGAGAGTAAAATCCGGCATGCGTTGTTGCCAGACTGGTTGATAGATATAGATAAAGGCTATTTTTATGTGGTCAATCTTTTCAGAATAAACTGTTATAAACATGAGGACCACGTTTGATGACAAATAAGAAGTAACAAAGCAGAAAAATAGTAAGATGCAATAAATATCACCTTAAGTAATCAAATCAGTACACAATTATCATTTACCATGAACAAGCCGAGACAATTTCAAAGAATACCGCCAACAGCAAGGAAAAAACTAGCCATTATCATCAAAAAGCTGAACAACAGTTTCTAAGAACTCGACAGATAAAGATTGTTCGTCAATTATAATGTCATCAAATACAACGTGTACATTCTTATTCAATAATTTAAACAGTTTCACCAAAAAAAGAAACAGAAATCCTTGATTCATATAATGAGGTTGTTGAAATGTATTCTGGGACACACATTGGACATGCCCAATTTAGGTCTCTTAAATAATTACAATAAGTGGACACAGACAAAGAGAACGAGCAGCCAGAACGGTGAAACGAATTAGAGCAATAACAGCATTTTAGGAGACCAATATCTACACCATTTTCATTGATGTCATTAACAAAATAAATTCTATATTCCACTCTCTTATCAATTAAATAATTACCTCCACGGAACAGCAACTCGTTACATATGTCACACGGAATACAATTATTGTTGTTCTTCCCCCAATTACCCCGGGAAATTTCATATGCATACCTTATAAGAAATGCATATTCCGAGCTTTTACCATTTAAAATTATTACATGATTTTCTGACGCTCCACCGATTATTTTGAAAATAGCACTCTTACGCTGTCTGGAATGCGAACGTCCAAGCTTATATCTTCAATTTTGTCTCCGGACTCCGTTGAATCATCCGTTTCAATTTCACTCTCACTTTCCAAATCCATCCGATTAACAGTTCTCGTCATGTCCGTAACTGGAATTCAATTTGAGTAGATTTTTTGATTGACTTCGACTACTAGTAAAGGCCAGAAAAATGTGTCACGCTACAATGACGTACTATCTGCATACAAAAAATCAAGTGAGTCCATGTAGAGGTTCGGCCGATGAGAAATAATTCTCGTGGGGCAAACTTCCCAGTCCTATAGTGTATAGCGCATGACGTAAGTTGGTTAGATCATTGTGTACACTTGGCATTGCTTCAGATCAAAATGCCCCGAGATCTTTTGGATATTGTTTGGTTCGACCAGCGAGAAAGTTGGAGAGAATAAAATTTGCAACTATTTCGTTATAATTTTTGTTGCCGAAATATTTGCCTAACCTGGTGAAAGTTCAAGAATTATAACTTTTCCCCCATACGTGCATTGTGACAATCTACCAAGCCAACATCACTGGGACGGCGTTTCAGGTACTTTCTCAATTTTTCTATCGTTGTGTATGGAGATCGACCAAACCTTAACATGGACTCACTTGCAAAAAATCATATCATTGAGTATGAGCACAGTCCCCCGTCGCTCCTTACAATTTTTCTTGCGGTTTTCATTCAATTCTAATATTGTCTTGCGGAACCGGCTGAAAAGTACATTTGTAAATTTAGATTTAACACTGACTGCCTTATTTTAGTTCTGTATTTACGCTGGGCTAGTTTCAAATCAATGTTTAAATTTTGAACTGGGAGTCAGTGAAAGAAAATAATGTTATAACGTAACGTAACGTATCATTATAATAATAAATTTATGCAATTAATAATTATTAACAAAATTGTAATGTGTCATAGTATAAAACTTTAGCAAGCTTAGCTTTAGGTAAACTTTAACTTGTTTATGGTGTGGCACATGCACGGAGTAGCGTGGTGTCGTTACGGAATACGGCCGACCAAATCGTATAGCGAGAGCAAGATTATCGTTATTTTCTGACCGTCAAGGTGAACATTTAAAGGAATTTGTCAGAAGCCTATTTTCTCTACATTATGCATTACGACAGACATGAATTCAGTGACCGTGAGCCAGGTTTTGGATACCTAGTGTTACTGGTGGAGGAAGTCCACCACTGACTGTGTTGACTGCTTCAGTTTTGATATTTGTGCAGTGCATTCTTCATCGGGATGAAAACTTACATGATAGTCAACCGTAAAGAAATGGCGAAAGCTAACGATGAATAATGACCTCTACTTACTACGGGGACTATTTCAGTCTTGTAGTTTTTGTGCAGTACATGCCCGACCCGAGCCGGACAAAGCTTACATAATTGGTATATTTGTCAGTGGAATTACTGTATTATTCTATCAAACCGCAGAATTGCAGCTAATTTGTTGAAAGGTAGCTA
Organism: Protaphorura glebata; assembly: GCA_034694305.1. Taxonomy (NCBI): domain Eukaryota; kingdom Metazoa; phylum Arthropoda; class Collembola; order Poduromorpha; family Onychiuridae; genus Protaphorura; species Protaphorura glebata. The sequence continues at coordinate 4,636 of JAQFYE010001850.1, read as the reverse complement.
AGTTATTGAAAATATCGATGTAAAGGACATTGGCCGAATCGCCTGGTTGCAATAAATTCATTCATTCGTGTCTTCACGTAAAGTTTGGCAGTTCACAACTTATCTTTAAATCCCATATAAATTTTACATGCCTTCCGTCTAATTAAAATTAAAATATTTCCATTCTTCTGACAAACTTAACTATTTTGGAAAATTGAAAGAAAAATGCAAACTACTCTTGCAGAAAGAGTTACAAGCACACCTTAAGCAGCAAATTTGTACAAATGAAATGTTGTTGTATACATCGTTTCTTTGACAACAAAGCGACAACTCTCTCTCACCCTACACGTCTAAGTTGAAATGTTACATTGATGATTGACACCCAGATAAGAAAAAACTTTTATTCAACGATTGTAACCCAGATTATAATGAAAATGCATGGGACATTCATTGTATCGATTTCCATTCGAACATGTATAAAATCAGCATCATTGAATGTGACATCTTGAAGTCGATTACACGCATCTCCTATGCATTAATTCTTGATAAATTTGTGACCCTGCAAGGAACAATTTCATGAATTGACACATTGAAGTAGAGTTTTAAAGTACGAGTCTGACTGATGTCTAGACTAAATTATACCGAGTGATTGTAAATTCTGGTGAAAATTCGGTCATTGCTTGGCATAGTCGATAGTTCGTTGGAACGCGTAATAGAATTCCCACATCGGTTCTACCACTACGATCCAGGAAAAAATATTATCTATGTAGAAATGCATTCACATTTTGCACTACGATTATTACTGTTAAGTCTGGAAATAAAATTATTATTATGCGCATTAAGTAGAACTATACTTCAACATTTCGACATTTCACCAATATTATCCGAAATGGAGTTGACCTTTCTTGGCATCGATTGTGAGGGCAAGTCTTAATTTGTTATTGATAAATATGATTCTGAGATTATAATGTAAGGTGCGTTCTTAAGATACGGAGTGGAAACATATTGTCGAATTAGGACACAGCAACCAGATTGCACTCTCAGCCTTTCATCATAATTACTTCCATAAGTATGACAATAGAACAAGGTCAATGATCTTTGTCTGTCCAAATAATATATCTCAGTTGCTAAATCTCGTTGATTTGGTAAGTTAAATCATATACATTTTTTGAACCTGTCAAATTATAATGATACCGCAAAATGATACATGAGCAGAATTCGTCAGTAAATCATTGGCAACCTTACTATTTCATCATTTGGCCTGAACAACCTGAACAAGGGAATGAAGTCGGCATTACTGCCAAGATTTCAAATCTTTTGCGAGGACATAATTTTACATTGCAGAACAATTTCTTCTTCATTTTCAAGAGCAATGTCAGACAAATTGCAGTTTTTGAAATTTACGATATCTCCGATCAAAGAATCATCCGAAAGGTAGAATTGAACAACGGAAAACTCTGGATGGGAGATATTCATAATAAATTACAGAGAAGACAAGATTTCCAAAAGCGCATAGTAAAAGTCGCCGGAGTGGTAAAATCATATCTGCTTCGTTAAATTATATAAGTTCTATTTTGACTTCTGCATTGTAACAACTTATCCTTCGCAGAACGACTCGTTCTTTGAGAATGAAGTCAAATTCAATAACCGTACAAGCACCGTTAAATTTGAGAGCGGTTTTGGAGTCCACTTGATAGCATTTCTGGCGGATTCGTTGAATTTTACGTAAGAGTTTGCATGAAATCAAGGAGAGTGTTATTACTACCTTGAAATATTTGAGTACCGAACTTCCCAACATCTCCGATTTGTTAAGTACAACACCAAAGTATTACCAATTTAACATTGATAAAGAGAACTCACAGTTTGAGCTTGTATAGATCCACAGTATTTAAACAATTAGTAAGTCGAACCAAGTTCTGAGCAATTGGATGTTCGGTATACACGGAACTGGAATATGGCAAATAAAAAGTTTAGAAAATTTTCAGGAATTAAAAATCTTTGTTTTCATTCAGAATAAAGCCAAAAAGTGCAGTGTGGGGTATAGGATTACCTGACGGCTCCGATAACATATACGGCCTTATAGCAACTGCTGCGATAGACATTTCTATAACCGAGTTTGCGGGAACTCCCACAACAAAAGAAAGGTGTACAATTTTACAGCCCACTCATTCGATGAGGTAAGATTTTAAAACTATGCACAGGTCAGCTAGACGGACTTACTTTTAAGCGGGGAACATTATTTTAGATATATGGCAGTCTTCAAACAACCGCCGTCAGGTTCAATACGTGACGTCTTTATTTCCTCTTTTAAAATGAGTACTTGGGCCATAATATTTTTAACGTGGGCTATTATCGTTGCAACTCTCGATATCTTTGTATGGCTAAGATGGCGGATTACTGCCTCAGACCCGCAGGATTGTCAGATTGCTAGAAATTCAAAAATTTGGGGATTTGGAGCACTCTGCCAGCAAGGTTTACTGCTTTTTTTTGCTAATACCTAAGACATAATCCCTAATATTTTAACGTGTTGAAACTCAAACTGAAGGATGGAGCATTCAAACGGAATCGATTTCTTTGCGAGTCATATTTTTTATCGGCAACCTCTATGGACTTCTGTGTCTCATTGCATTCGCTGGAACTATAGTTGCATCCCTTTCCGTGAAACAAGATGCCATAAACGACTTTGGAGATTTGGTGCAAAATGCATTTGAATTTGCAACTTCCGAAGCCTCCTGGCCAAGAGCCAACGCAGTAAAACATTAATCTGAGCTTGAGCTGTTTTGTTTTCTCCAGCACGTGTGAAAATATTAATAACTTAATCAAGTCAGGACATTATATTGATGAACAGGTAATTAGCAACATGGGGATGACCTTAAAAGAGACGGAAGTGGTAGTTTGGGACGAAGTAATAGCCATGAAATGCATGACATCTCGACAATGTGCATATCTGACTGCATTAGATGAACTACATGCAGCAATTGACATTGTTGAAATGCAAGAGCGCGTTTTCTGTGATACATATTCTTTAGTGCCGGTTGCACAAGTATATTTACGCTATAGCATGCTGATGCCACTCAATTCGCAATTTACAGAATTCTTTAATTGGCGGTAAGTTCGCAATTACTTTCCTAATGGATTCTTCCAAGTCAATGCCAACTATAATCTAATTCTGAATTCCAGTATCCTGAGAATGATTGAAACTGGATTAGTACGTCGCTACAAAATTGAGTTTGAGGCAAAAGGAACGACGCGATGCGGAAAGCTGGAGCAGTACGGTTTCGAAAAGTCCAGGCCATGCAGATTTGGAGATATTACAACAGCTTATTTTATTCTCGCACTAGGATTTGTCCTAGGGACCGTGGTGTTAGTTCGGGAGAAAATCGCCGTGCACAGGAACAAAATTAGTAATTGACTGTAGGCGTGTAGAAGGAAGAACGTGTGCTGTATTGTGTGTATCATAATAGTAGCGCCCAGGTCTTATGAATTGCGTGCATTTTGAATAAAAATATTTTATTTTAAATGGCAGATGCCCATTTGAAGGGTGGTAAAATAATTATTTACATACGTTTTCGGAATTAGATCAACGGAATACGGCGCCTTTTTCACATATAAATGCACAATATTTCAGCAACTAGATTGATTAACCGTAATAGTAGTCATAAAGTTCAATACCGCGCCATGTATACAGTGAGCCCAGAAAGTAGCGCAGGGAGGGCAATGCCCCCCCTCCGTTAAACATGTAGGAGGAGAAGGGCAATACTTTCTTCCGCGCATTTGCTAAACGCTAACAATGAAGTAAGGGAGGGCATATAACTCAAAGACCTTTGCCAGGGGCTTCACCGGAGGGGACTGCGCTACTTTCTGGGTTCACTGTATTACACAATTATGTAATCATACCATTCGCACAGGGATCGTAGAAATGCCCAGTAGTCCGTGCAACATATATCTGAAACATTTCAGAAATTTGTAATGTGGTGGAGCTATGTGAATCCGAAATAAAATTGGATTTTTTTTACAAATTTTTGTAAGCAGAGGTAAAATATTTTTTGAGCATCATATTTCAGTCGCGGGCCGTAGAAGTTTAGAACATCGACACATAATTTGGTATTGAAGCAGGGCACTTTGGCTGCTCTGTCACTAACATGGTCACAGAAGCTAAAATGGTGTCCGAGTCTTACGGGATCATCACTTTGTATAAAGGATACAGAAATACAATCAAAGGTTAACGACTTGTGGCGCCCAAAGGTTTCTATTAAACGTGTTTGTAAAAAAGTGCAATGAATGATCGGTACTTGAATTTCGGTACCTTGCTATATTTTTGGGCGAGCGAAGTGAACAAACCGAACGGAGCAAAACTCTTTATGTTCTATTCGCCGGTGTTTGCGATGATTGAAATGTTTGCGCTGTAACGCTCTCATTACCATGGTCACCATTGTTGGTGACAAAATTCCTCTAGAAATTCCCTCATAGTCCACTTGGCTGCGTTTAGAATGTTGGCAATGGTCGCACTGAAACGCTGCTATAGGAGAGTTTCCCGGCTCTATAGCATGTAAGCCATGTGACGCATAGCATTGTATAGTCATTTGGACTGTACTTTACATTACAGAGATCCGGAGAAACTGACTTAATAATTTAATACGCTTGCAGCTTTGTTTTG
>JAQFYE010001849.1:0-20646 GCA_034694305.1 Protaphorura glebata | reverse complement strand
TCAATACCGTAAGCGGGATTACAGTGAGCCTAAAACCGGTTTTCGGTACTACCGAAACCGGTGGTACCACCGGTTTTCAACACCGAAAAAAACCGGTATTGCAAGCTCTACTTCCCACGCCTTACATTAGAGGTCAGTCATCGAACAAGCAAATCCGTACACGTACGTGTTTACATGTTCCGCGTTGAAAGCAAATACGTACAGATGATGGTTTTCTTTGTCCGACGAATAAATCAAGCGGAGTGACCGAATGACGTCCATGAGCACAAAATAAATAAAGTCCAGTCTTTGCATTAAGTAAGAAAGAAAAGGTGCGAGAGTGAAATGAAAAATTGTGTGAAGTTCTCCATTACTTTGAGAGAAAGCGAAGCCTTCCAAGCTTTTATTTTTTGGATGGATGGATGGATTGGGACATGAGAGGTTTCGGTCGGGTTGAATGAACGATCGATGAGTCTTACTCACAAAATTTGATTCCATGGAATTTCAAACGTAGAAACTAAAACGAGGCATTATACGCAGAAATAGGAGTTCACACAGTCCTAGTTTTAGTTCTCGTTTACCGGTGGAGGTACACAACTATCTGCATTCCGTCCAAAAACCCATCATCAAATCCACTGGGAGGAAAACTACTAGTTTCCATCCACATATGCACATGTGTGTGTACAGGGTAGCTCATAACTTCTCACAATCCGGGATACCGTAAATAATCGATTAGAAGCAGGGACTTTCTCCCGCTTTCTCCACTGATCCCTACACCGTAAAGAAGGAAAAGTCACTATGTAATATTGCCCACACCGAAGATCGATCCCTGTACCACTGACATTGCAGAATAAGCACGCTCACCACTACGCTATCATGTCTGGGACCAATTTGTTGTTTCTTGTATTCATTTCTTCGATAATTATGTTAAAAATTCGGGGAGCATCGAAATAAATTACGAGCGATAGAGCTCTAATAAAAAAAGTGGAGTCCAGGTGTCGAATACGTTATTCACGCGATATATTGGCCGCCAGGTATATTTGATGTTAAGAATCACCCTGTGCCGTACATATACAAAACACATAACATCCGTCTTGAATTCCCAATTGGGGAAAAGGGTCTCCATTTTCTATTTCATGTTTGATTTGCACGTGGATGGAGTTGGGGTTTAGATTCGCATAATAAATTCCATTCCCTGGATCCCGAATGAGACGGAAGTTTGTTGGAACGGAAGCTTTCCACTCAGTCATTCCAAATGTGTGAAGAATTTAGAGGCAGATGTTGGAAAGTGGAACCAAACTTTCTTTTTCAATCCAACTTTACAGTTTGGAATGCAAGAGTTGGGAAATATCTTTAAGAGAATCATCCACTTCACAAATTCTTTCAATTTTTCAAGATGGTTGGATTGGGAAGACAGGATTCTGTCTTCATATCTACATACTGATATTGGATGCATTATGCGACAGATGTAGGAGATCGTTGACATTTTTTCAAGACATCACACAAATAGTTTCTAACACACCTCCATGCCAAGGTCGCCATTATTTCTCCCGGACGTACGAAATTTTAGTTGAGGTCAATCTAACCAGAATTACAAATACTCTGGTTTCAAGCGTTTTCTTGTAAATGTCCGTCTCCGCATTTCAATATCCGCCTCCCTGTGCGATTCGCCCCAACTTTGAGACACGGGTAGATATGGAGGTGCTGAACAATGTTTGTGAAGGACTTACAGCGAAAAACACTTTGGGTGACCTCCAGGGGTCAAAATGTAATGTACGTGTCAGATGGGAATTTAGAAACCCATTCGGTACCATCGCCTCACAATTTTGTTTTGGTTTCGGTTCTAACAAAACTTCTCCGATGACTGCGGGATATGATATGCGATTTCGTCCATTACTTTCAGTGACAAGGACAAACTTGAAGAACAATTTTGGAATTTTTATGACAAAATAAATTGCTACTTGCCAAAAGAGATACGGGAGGAAATAACTCATAGTTTCGCAAGACAATATTGAAGAAATCACCGGCGAATTCAAACACTAAAGCCGAAACCGGGAGAATTTTTTCACAAAGCTAAAAGCTTGCATGGGTTTCATAGAAACGAATTGTTCCCGGGATAGGTTCTTAAGTATGAGAGTTGGAACAACTCTGTGTTTCTGAGACTTTTGATGTAAAACATTGCATACAATAAACACAAGAAATGAGCGCATTCCCAGTACTTGAACTCAAATTTCTTCACAACACAATTCTAATAGCTCTGTTTCTCAATCAAAACTGCAGAATTTAAAAAAAACAATGTTTTCTTACAGAATCGCACAATATTGGAAACTGTCTATGGAGCTATCGGAAGTTCCGGGAATGGGAGTTTCGGAATTGGAGATGAAATGATCACAATTGAACAAATCGGAGGTTCATCCCAACATAGACTGTATGCCACATTTATCCAGGATATGCTTAGAAGTCATACGGTTTTCAAGTGTGTCTCCGTGCATTTTCGACGAGAACTCAAGTCTCCAGTTGCTCTTGTCAGCTTCCCTGGGAGTGGAAATACATGGCTCCGCTACCTTTTACAACTCGCAACAGGTATTCAATCTTCGGATACTAATCCTATTATCGTTAGCTCTGAGTGTCTATCGATTATTAATTTTCAGACGAGAATATCTCAAGGAAATTGGTTTCGTATGTAAAATGATGGGTGTCAAATAATATGGTTGTGATGTAAAAGCCTAGAGAAGGTACCCCTAGTAGTAGAATCCAATAGAGAAACACATTAGTATACATACCGTATTTTTTCTAAACCCCTGTGTTAAATTTTGAAAACTCAGTCTGCAGGCTACGCGCTTTCCTTATTTTCTGGATAACCGTACATGCAGAAAATAGACAAACTCTATTAGAGGCCGGGTTGTAGAGAAAATATAGTAGATACGTTGGTATCTGGTATTTTTGTTGAAAGAAAGTTACGATTTTCCCAACTTCGTAACGCTTCGTCGAATACATTCCTCTTGCCCTCTTTATTTCCACCTCTCAAAAGCTCTAACCGAAGTTTTCTTAGCGGTAAGGACTTTCCTCTAATGTCTATGGATTCTGGACGCATAGTTGGAAATTGCGTGAGGTTTCATAATCCTCCTACTGCATCCTCTACAATTTCCTCCACCTTTTCCTAAGACATGAATTAAGCTGAGGTTTGTAATTTACTTTCTTCTTTGAAAAAATATCACTCAGGATTATGATTTGTTGGTTCATGATTTGTTGCCTTTCTTCTCTCCACGCCGCTTCGACGAACTTAACAAGGAAACAACTTTTCATGTAAAAAAAATAAAATAAGCCAGACTCCGTAGCCTACACAAGAGGTTATGTGTCCTGAGCACAATTTTACATATACTTGTCACCAAAACTGTGTCTGGTCAGCTAATGACGAAGCGTTCATCTTGTGATTGGACGCAGATGTAGACAAGGACGACCTGACGTAGAAATTCATAAACGTTTATGAATGATCTGAACTTTACTAGTAAAACGGCTTCCTTGTTAACTCAGAAAGAATAGCACTGAATCCGCTTTCTAAAGTAGAATTCTGCCAACCCCATTGTTTGGTCAGCTGGGTTCCGTCATCGAACCTTTCTTCTTTGGAATTTCAGTTCTGAGAAAGAATTCTAATACCATTAAGTTCAATTACGAATTCGAATAGTGGTAACTGCGGCTATCTCCTCCAAAATTCCAATTTTTAAAGTAAGTCTTGTACAAAGGCCAACTATACTGTTGACAACGCTTTTGCATTTTCCCGATAAATGTGGTAAAGTAAACATTTCGAACTTTCTAACCATACAATTTGCTGTATTTTAAGAAAATTTCAAATGATCAAATGCAAATGGAATTTTGTGGAATGGCAAAAATGGCGAAATTAATGGTAATTCCAACTTCCTTCAAATAAAGGAAGCCTTCTACTTTGTGAGTTCCATTTGATACTGAGTTCACTATAAAAGATTCTATGGTGTAATCTCATTTCCATAGCATTAAAATTAAAAGTCATGTTCCCTTAGCTTCTTTGAGTGAAAAGTTTTAAAATAATTCAAAGAACTTTAGTCCTTAAAACTAAGAGTGGAGAAAGTGGAGAAAGTAAGTCGTCAGACCTAGTGCCGCACTCGAGGAAGTTCTGGAGTCGGTTAAATCAACTAATTTATGAAATTCGACCTAGTCTCCGTATATTCCCTAGGAGAAATTGAAAGAAGAATGTCGTGTGAAGTTCACTCGTTCAAATTTTATAAATGCATGGAAAATAGGACTTGAGAACAAAGACCACTTTTCAAAAACTTTGTCCACTTTTTTCTTATTACATATTAGAATGGCCATATCAAGATACAAGTTCCTGTAACCGACTCGAAGAGTGACAATAGGAGTAGTTCCCTCTTACGTAAAACTGGAATAATATTGCGCAATTTTTTCAAGGTTTTCTATTCTTAAGCATTGTCTGAAAGATTTAGCTGATTCCAGGAAAAAATTAGACTGGCGTCTCCTTTTTACCCTCAACCTAAATTTTCTACACGATAACAAGTCTCGGTTGTAGACATATTCCAAATCTACCTGAAGCTCTAATCCTATTATATCCTTAGGAGAGCTGCCGCCGCTTTCACCAGACGGGTGTCGTAATTTACTTCTTCCTGTGGACAACATTCACTTAGGATTATGTTTTGTTGGTTCAACATTTCATCTCTCTTTTCATTTTCCTTGAGAAATTCTTGTTGAAAGAAATAAAACACTTTTCGGTCTCCTACATTGCGTGTGTTCTCTTCGTATCGTAAATTTTGCTTTTGAAATTGGTATTATATTTATTTCCTGGAAATAATGCTTATCACATTTAGGTGAATGGAGAATCGAAACATCAGAAATCCTTCACTGGAAGTTCCGTGGTAGAATGTAATGAAATTATGTCGAGAAAATAAGAAACTGTTGGTCAGTTTGTCGCTGCAAAATCGTTATATGCAAAGACATATTCGGAAGTGGTGAAAGAAGACAATTGTCGCGGGGAGAGCCGCGAGCGAAAATCTTTGCAAACAATTTTGTTTCTTCACAATTTCATTCCTACTGCTAGAGGTACTTAACTCCCTCGCGAGCTATCGGGTTTTCTAGTTTTATATATTAAGTATAATTAAATGGTTTAATAATTTATTTTAACATAAATCCCAGAATCGACGCGCCGACATTTTAAACAATTGAAGCGTTCATTTTGTTATTTTGGAAGTTATATTTTATACGTTCAATCTGACTTTATTTAATTCTTGTGGGGCTTTCGTTCAAAAATAAATGCGCCTTCTATCAGGAAGAATTAAAAAAAGTACGACATACAAAATGCATTGATCTTGAGAACTATCGTTCGATTTTGCTACTAAAATTACTGGTTTCTGGAGGGTGGTGTGTGTAGCTGAGTTTGGAAAAGTATTTCGGAGTTTGATATAATAGTGGAGTCTCAGTTTCATGTTGGGATAAAGAGAAACGAGTCCCGCAATGAAAGTTTCTATTTTCTCTATTGGAAAAGTTCTAAGAAACTGTTGCAGGATTAAACATTCCAAACACTCGCTCGCTCCTTTCATGAAATGGAAGTAACGGGTTTGAGCAGACATTTTCTCTAAGGATGATGTTGGTCATTTAATTCCGCAGAAATGACTTCTGTGTTGGATTAAAAGCCGTAGCGACGGGGTTCCGGTTCCGATGTGTTCAAAGAAATAGAAATGAATGTAAACTGAAATAACGTGGAATATTAAATAGAGTTTCAGTCTTCTAATCCGAGATATCATTTCTACCCGGGTAGGACGTTCTAACGCGGTTTTTATAATAAGTAAGAATATTTTGAAAACCGCAACTCCTAAAATCACTCCAACTCAAAAAACATTTACAGTTCAACAAATTCTGAATTCAATGAAGTTATTTGCTATGCGAAAGAAATTCTATATTTGTCTCATCCAAACAAAAATTCTCAACTTTGGTTCACACTGGAGATTACGGGATATATTTGAGTTGAGTGGATATTAGACGCAAAAGTCAGAAGACATAATAAACATAATTGGACTGGGTAGTGTAGTGGGTAGGACAAAGCATGGAGAACTAAGCCGGAGCGTGGGTTTCCAGGCTATTATTCCATTGTGTTTTGATGCTGGAGTCAGATTTACCTAATTAAATGAAATCCCTGGAAACTTGACAGACCTATAGTTACAAGGATTGCATGAAACTGAATGTCTACTCTGCCATACAATCGCTAACTCCAATTATCTTCGTACGATATTTCTCCTAATTAGTTTGTGCCAGTTGACTATACTATATCTGAGAGACTAGGAGCTTGTTAAACCAAACGTGAATTTAATGATTGTTTGGTATTTGTTTATTGTTTGAAATCTAACTGAGATTTTTGAACTTACACTCAATATGTTCGAACTAAAGGACTTTACCAGAGTTGAGTTCAATCTTCACCTAATTTCGGTTTTGGCGTTAGGATTGTTGTATGTATCACAATATTGATTGCATGAATATTAGAGTGATTGGGAATGTGGGGGAAGTATTTATGAACCTCCCTGTACTGAAACCGAAATAGAAATAAGAGCTAAAATGTAATAGGAACTGTTTTACAACATTCCAAACTGAAATGTTTGTTTTTATTCCAAGAGCCATTTGGGATTATTGTCCCTCATCATCATTTTTATTATTTTTGAGAAATGAAATTGAATTTGAGACAGACAAAATAAAGAAACCCATTAGGTTTATTGCTAGTTTAGACACAATTGAAACTGTTTTCCTTTAGACTATTTCTTCTTAGAAACGTGTCATCCGCACAACTCTATCCTCAAAGATTGATTTACCCAGAATCCCATTTTCATTCAAGTCCATGACATTTGTCGAGTGCATGCACTCTCACTAAAAGTTTCTCAAGTATTAAATGGCTACCCTAAAAAGAAGCCTACGACAACTTTTCATTTTTCCACCTTTGATGTTCTAGGTAGGCAGTAGAATAAAAAAAATAAAGGAATCTTTTTTTATATTCAGTTCAATTCAAAACAGCCCGAACGAGCCGAATCCAAAATGTGGCCATTGAATCAAATAGGATTCAAATTTCATTTGATGTCCTTCCACTTTTATTTTAATAAAAATCCCACTGATATTCCTTGTACGCTTTCCCGTACAAATAAATGGCAAGGATAAAAGTTTCAAACAGAAATGCTTTCTACCAAATAATTCACAAAAAAAATCACCTTAATGTATGAACGTTGCTTTAAAATGGTTTTCCTTCTGGAGCTTTCACCTACTACTTCGGGTACCTTGTTAGGAAAAGTGATAACCCATAATACGTGACAATGTTTGACGTAGGCCTGAAAGGAAATACTAATTAATGTGTGCAACTTTAGCAATTGCGTCTTTTCTGGAATACCCTGTAGTTAAAGAGACATTAATAAAAATGACTTATTTAAGTTTCAATGTGCAAAGCTGAGTAAAGTTAGTTGACAAAAAACTTCAACTTTCACTAACTTTTCCGACTTTTCTAACTTTCTACTCTGTGGCGAAACGAAAAGATTGACTCGAAACGGGGAAAGTTTATCCACGAGGAACGAATAGAAAGAGAGTCTAACCTCTTGGGATTTGTTTGTGGTCATTTGAACAGGAATTTTCACTGGAAGTGTTTACAAAGACATTGCTCTTCTACGGAACGGGTTTCCTGGAGAAAGTATCAGAGATGGACGTGTACTGGTGGTCAAGACACATGAAACTGGATCCCATGCTCATGCCCGCTTCCAAAAAGCTATTCTTTTGCTCAGAAAACCGTCCGAGGCTATCTTGGCTGAATTTAATCGCCGTGAAGCAGGTCACATTGGACGTGCTGGTCCAGAGAGATACAGGTGGAATCGTGGTCTCTGTAAGCTTACAACTATTTATTTCTGACAGCAAATTCTCCCAATGAGTCAAATACAGATTATGAGTCATGGCGTCACTGGTGGTGACACGGGAGAAATAGGATCCATAACCGTAGTCTCACAAATCTTGAAATAAGAAACCACACTTCACTTGTTTAAAATGCAATGTTAGAAAGAAACTGGTGTGAAATTGCCTTGGTTTGTCCTATCGTATGATGACTAATTTAAACGATTTCGGTTCCAAGTATCCATTTTTCAAGATAAAGATCGCGGCCGACCATGATAAGAGAAATGTTATGAGATTTATTACTCTCACTTCATTTCCGCTTTTGTTCGGTGGTTGCGGTCCTACCTGTTATCAGACTCACATATAATGGTATATCTGAACTTTGGAAAATAACTAGTGGACCGTATTTAAAATTATTTTTACTTACATTTAGAGAACATATTTTGGATACATGAAAATAAATAAATTAAATCACCGACTATCGGTTGTCGATGTCGAAATACTAAATTGACAACTTTTCATTGCTTGAACCATTATTTAGAGAAAATTTGTGGAAAGGCTATTGTTCCAACCATGATTTTTTTTTTTTTAAACCAAAATATTTTATTCAGTCTCCGTTTTCCATCGAAAATTGCCCATATAGACACAGAATACAAATTAAATTTTGTTATAGAACTGTTCCAACAAACGAACCTCCTCTCTTACACAATACATAAGAATTTTGATCGGAACTTATATAAATTCCTAGTATTTCTTTTAATTCATAAAAAAATTAATTTTTATAAATATGGTTTTGTAGAATTTGTGAGGATCCCTTAAGGTAAGTAATAGTTCGGACTTCGGACAATTTCAGTCGCTAGGATTAAGTCGGATTTCATTCATATTTTCTAATCTACCCGATTCGGTATTTCGATTATCTTATACCGGACAAAGGCGAATATATTGTGGTCCATGCCGTAGCGAAAAGTGTTCTTTTCGATACACACTAATGAAAAGTAGATGCTTTCGGCAACCGCTTTGCACCAGTTTTATAGTGAACATAAACAACCTGTGGTTGTTACGAGCTATTATTTTTTGTTTGATGACAAGAATGTTCTCTGGCCACAAAACACTACATACATGTAAATATTTTTGTTACAGACTGGTCTCAATTCGTTGCTCAGACAGCCAAATCCTGGACAGAGACAAATCTAGACTGGATAGAGCATTTCAATGGATCACTTCTCATCACTATGTACACTCACATAGTTCAAAATACATCCGAAGAACTCCTCAGTATTCTTAACTTCCTCGAGGCAAGTAAACAGTCAAACCCATTCTTTACAATTTCATCTCAAATGGATTCCTTTCAAAAGATTCTATTTCTCAAAAACATATTTCAAGAGAAATTGATAGAACGTCTCCTGTCACGAGAATAAGAGTCTGACGGTATATTAAGTCCCCGAACTGATAGCATCGAACTAACATTACACCGTTTACGGTTCTCTCATCTCAAAGGAATGACATAGGAAAAAAATGTTAAATCTTGTCAACCTTTACAACGAAGTAACATAAGCTGTGTGAAAAGCAAAATTGTCACAAGTGTACGTAAATTATACATTGTTGTCAATATTATCAGTACTTTAGCGATTCTGAAGCTTGAATGACTGAAATATTCGTTTGTGTGGCGTCTGCGACCTATAAAAAAATATAACTAATGTTGGATGCAAGAACGGGATTCCAAAGCGGACAAAATGGAAATTTCTGTTCTATCTGATCAGGAAACATTTAAATTATATGTTAAAATTGCTGATATAATTGAAATAATTTTTGGATTGAATAGGAAACCGTGACCGACAACCTGATGAGGTGTGTGTTGGAGAATAAGGAGGGGATTTATCGAAGGCAGAAAAGTCAATCAAACTTTAATCCATTCACGCCACCAATGGAAAAGTACTTAGCCTTGCAAGAACGAATCGTCACAACGGCCATTGAGAGGAGAATCTCCACACGTCGTATTCAACGCTTGAGACAAATTGGTTAACCTCACCTAACCTAATCTGACCAATAATCCAGAAGTCGAATTACAAATCAATTAATAGCTGGTGGTAACAATACAAACCAGAAGAGATTTTATTAGAGTGGAATTTAAATTTTAAAAAGAATACCAACGAGTTTAATCAAGTCACATAAAATTTGAATCAACGCTCAAGCCTCCTACATTAATTTATTGGAAAATATCTTCATCACAGACTTTCTTCGCATTCTCTGCCTCTTGGATCTGGAAATCAAGAAAATTCAACTATTACTCAAGTTCCTCGCCTTTGATAATAAAATATATATATTTTCTAGAAAACGCACCTTGAATGTAACGCTTTCAAAGGTCTCTTCGTAGATATCCATATTACCAGTCGAGAACATAATTTTGTTAATTAGTTCAGTCAGCTTATTCACACTCTCTGAATCAGAGGCCTTGGAGGTATCTTCTTGTGAGGAGGTACTTTGTTCCGAGCCACTCGATTGACTCGATGGTTTCGAGCCTGCCTTTTTGGCCAGTTTTTTCTGCTTAAGTCGTTCGGATGCAGACATTTGTTTACCACCGCCTGAAAAACCATCACATTTAAAAATTAGTTCATAACCAAAAAGTAATTCACTTAAAAACAATTGTGAGTGTTTTGACCTTTTGAGTCAGCACATTAACAAAGTTGTCTTATGATAAAAGGGGGTACAAGGTCTAATGGTATTTTGCGTTTGGCACAGTATGTCGACAATTTTTGAAGATTAAGTACGCAATCAATAGCATGATTCCAAAATCTAGAGATTGAATTAATGGAAATCTCTATGTTAAAAAAATTAGTTAAACCAAAACTCTCAGGTTCGATTTGTGACAATTTCGAATTTCATCGGCCTTTAAATTTTCCAAATCTTATCTTTTAGAAGTCATGACTGCTATCATTGACTGGACTGCTAAAATCTTGACCGGCATTTCAAAAGTGGCTTGTTTATAAGCTTGAAACTGTGAATATGATAGTTCAGAATAGTCTCAATTTACCGGAGCCCGAAAAATATTTACATGCCCTAATTGGAAAGCAGGGTCGAGTAATGAATTTGTTTAAATGGGTAAGAGAATAAGGTTTATTTTATTAAATCCTTACCAAGTCGCTTGATGGCCTTTAAAAAACTTTCACCCGGAGTTAAAAATTGCAGACATTCCTTGTACAGAGAAATCGCGTCCACTTTCCCTTCTGTATCATCATCAGATTCCACACGATCCTCTTTATTCGGTTGAGCTTTACGAAGCTGGGAATTTGAAAAATTGACCCATGAGAATTTGAATCCTGACACATGTATTAACTAAGTACTCATTTACCTATTAATTTATGGATGAGTTAAGTTAAACATACTTTCATCCAGTCTACAGAGTCCAACCAACTGTCCTTGATTTCTGAAGAGTCTTTCTTATTCCAAATGTACATTCCACGCCCATCAAAATAACCTTCTTCCATTTCATCGTTCATGTTGAATTGAGTGATCCTCGTCTCACCATCATATTCCCGATTCCGAAATTCCGATACATAATCCGCATCGTCTTCTTTACCTAGAATTAAATAATTGAGGAATTTACTATTACTATCAATATGTAATACTCACAAAATAATTGTAGCATAGAATCAAATTAAAAAATTGGAGTTAAATGGATAATACTATATTTTGCTATGAACAAAAAATGCATTTCATTCATATCAACCCAAATTAAATTTTGCGAGCTCACATCTCGCTGTCAGTCACAAAAACGTACCTAGAAACTGAATAGGATAGTTCAATAAATAACAGAGAACATTTAATATTTTAAGTCCATATCTTATTGTAATGGAAATGGAAATGGTAATAAAATAAAAATTGACACTTAAGAATAAAACTGCAATTTGAATTTGACTGTGACTGTAATATGAAATAGGGATTGATTGTTCGACTTACGACAAAATACACGGAATACCCGATATCCACAAAATTAATAGAGATCAAAATCGTTTTTGACAACCTACAATGACTACATTTTAAGAGTATTTTAGTTGTTTTGGTTTTGAATGGATTTATCGGTAGACATTTTGAGAAAAATATTCTTTAATCTCGAGCTTTCGGGAAACAATCGCTCCCTTCTTCAGGAGAAATATCAGACAGAACTGAGTGATCTATTTAGTATTTAGTTACTGTTCACGGTATATTTTGAAATAGGAATAACAAATTCAAAATTATCGTCTCGTCGAAACCTTTTAACTAAATTCAAAATCATACGATAGGAACATCTACACTAAATTCAAAACTTGTAAAATGTTTTAAAAAATCTAACTAAATCTTCACTAAAATCATTATTTTAGAGAAGACGTATTTAAGATATTACGAGTGAATATGCATACTCACTCGTAATGTCTTAATTTCAGTTAAATTTTTATCCGCAAACAAATCTCTGTTAAAATACCAGAAATATCATAAATTGACTCGATATAGTGTCTCAGAATATGTATAGTATCTGAAGATCTAAAGGAGAAACATTTCACTATTGGTTTAGCTAAAAAAAAGTATGACATTTTGAAAATTGGGGTTGGAAAATATGAAATATAGCGTGACATCATTAATAGCCGCTAATTGATATTAATGCCACAGTTGAAAAAAACGAGTAAGTATGGCATTGTGCATTATAATTCCAATAATTGCTGATCCAGGAGCATAATGGTATAGTATGGATTGGCCCTTCGGCAGGGGTTCAATTCCTAAGACCTGCGACGATGAGGTTGCTTAGAGATTTCTCACTTTATGTTTCTCTACTACTAGGGGTACCTTCTCTAGGAAAAATGGAAAGCAACTGCAACCCCCTCTACACGGTGTATATGTGTTTGACCTTGCCTAACGGCGTATGGTGATTAATACGTATTTACTATTTTTTAAAAATAGTGAGTTATACATTATGATTTGCTAATTACCCTCAATGTCATCATTCTTGAGGACGTCATATTTCTTCTTGTTGTAAGTCTCCAAGTCCTCCTCGTCATCTGACTCCATGGTGTGTTTCTTGGAGGCCGAAGACGCTTGGGCCACTTCTGTTTCAATTCCTCCACTGTAGTCATCTGCCTCCGTGTCTTCTCTCTTCCTCTTCCGCAACAAAGACGACATTCTCCCTCTGGGGTAAAGTCAATTTCACTCAAAAATACTCCAATTTGCTAAAAATACTTCAAAATAAATCAAGAGTTCCAAA
This sequence comes from Protaphorura glebata, assembly GCA_034694305.1. NCBI lineage: Eukaryota > Metazoa > Arthropoda > Collembola > Poduromorpha > Onychiuridae > Protaphorura > Protaphorura glebata. The sequence continues at coordinate 7,535 of JAQFYE010001849.1, read as the reverse complement.
AAATCCAAATATCTCAATTGATCGATTTTTCCAAACCGAATGTTTACATTCAAATTTTCGTACCCAGCTGGGCACGTGTGAATTTCCTTTACACACAAAAGGGGCAAAAAGACATGGACCAGTTTCTTCCTCAGATTTTCTCAAATGGGCCACGCGATGGGAGCTGGCCGCGGTATGACAGACGTCACCATGCACTTAACTTTAAGTTGACTACACGTCTAACACGTTATCGCGTGTCACCTTTAAAAAAATATGAAACTAGCAATTACAGTGGAGCTACTTATATTTTGCGGAGGTGTACTTATTCCTGACTTGATTATTCAGTATGTCATCGTACTATTGTTATCGAAGATGGTCCTCTTGCTACAACAGCTTCTGCTGAAAAAACTGACCAAATAAAAAAACCTTAATCTATCTATCTATTAAGTTGTACATTCCTATTATTTAGTATAATTTGTCAAACTTTCAAATAAGTTTTGAAAGCTAAGAATTTTATTGGTCAGGTAATTAATTACCCTAATTATCAAATTCCTTGATAATTTATCCAAAAACTGACAAGATTTGTCTATTTTGATTTTGCCAATAGTTCTACTCCTTTGGCAGATAAAAATTTCTGATTCGTCGTGACTACTACTTATACTAATACTACGTTTTGGAGTTCCTGTAAGGAAAAGTTTGAATAAAATGTCTAGCAGTGAACAAATTTTTATTAGTAGCCTAAGGGATCATATTTTTATGCACTTCTAGTTGTTGAGTTGATCTGGTCTGACTTTTACGTCAAAAGAGGTTTCCTTGTTAGTTACTAAATTATTGTATTCTAAAATTGATCCAATCTAGTCGAATTTATCAAACTATAGTATTCCAATTCATGTTCCACTCAATAATTTGGCATAATAATAATTATTATAATTAATTTACTAATACAAGATGAAAGCTGCTAAGAATAAATCGAAAAGAAAGACACAATTTTTAAAATTCAAGTTACCACTCTTTATTTAGATCCAAATATTAAGTAAACAATTAATGGATAAACTTAAGAATCCATTAATAGTACTGGATTTTCATATAAAATTCATCCGCCCTTGTCAACTAAAACTAAAACCAAATCGGATTTAGCCCCATCGAGCTGTAAATAATGTGATTATTCCTATGGAATTTAAATGAATATTTCAATTAAGAAATTAATTTTAGTAAAAACAATCAATACTGTTAACAAGTACCAACTAAACACTCAAATTCAATCTTTTCAATTCCACGATTCTTCTTTTTCTCAAGTAGGATTGATGGCACGCACATCAATTTGTGCTCTTAATTCACTGATTGCTTTGTCCGTTCTTTCCTTTTCTTCAACTTTTTCTCTCAACATTTTATCGAGCAGTTCATCCCTCTCACGAAGGGATGCTAGCAAAGGTGGAACCAACTCTTCTTGCTCCGACTTCTTCGACTTAATCTCCTCTATCTGATTTCGAACTGAAAAGTAAAACATAATTTAGAAGGTAAAATTCTCATAATTCATCGGAAGAACGAGCTAGCCGATCGTAACTAATTTATTTGCCTACTTTCAAAATAGGAAAGGGATGTGAGAAGTCTGAAAAGGTGGAATAAATAGTGAACTCACAACCCATAACATGATTTTCCGATAAGGTTCGAGAAGCTGGTTTTGTATATAGTATTCGAATTACACAATTTGCCAGTTATCAGTAGGATATCTGATTACCAAATCTGACCCTAGGCGTCATAAATTAAATTACTATCTTAATAGAAAGAACTTACAAGAAAGAGTTTCCGAATCTAGCTTTCCAGCCAATGTTAACAAGTGTTGTTCCAAATTTCCCATGGACGAAACACCCTCCTCCAGGGCTCTGATTTCAACCCTCATGGGAACCAATAATCCCGCGGCTTTCGTTCGTACTTGTTCGGAAATTGAATTTTCTAAATTATCTTTAAAAATATATATAATGTTACACAAAATTCATATTAAAATGCAAAAAAAAAAACACTCAAAACTAGCTTACGAGAGAATTGATCAACACGTGTTTCAAGTTGACTCAGCTGGGATGCCGTACACTCATGCTTAAGTTCCAATTCGTCAAGTTTGCCTACCAATGCTGCAAGACTCTCTTTCATGTCTTCAATTTCTTGTTTAGCTTCATCTCGAGAACTCAACAATTCCATAGACACTTCTTCCATTTCCGCAGCAAAATTCCGCATTTCTTTCATGAATGCCAATGCTTCTTTTGGAACACAATCCTTTGGCGCCTCCCGTTCATTCTCATTCATTTCTCCTGAAGGAATGATAATAATGAATGATAAAACCCAAAGAATAAGTACCAAGCAAAGAAAATATATCCAACATTAAAAAAAACGTGAATGAAAATAAATTCTTAAATACAGTAGGATAGGAACATAGATTCATAGATACAACAAATACAAAATCTTAAAAAAGGAAAACGGGCGATAATAATAAAATGGCAAATCGTTGTTTACATAAATATTGTTAGCCTTACGCCAATTTAGCCATGACCATTTAAAGTGATCGTTGTAAGGCAATAGGTATAGGTATGACCGGATAATTTTTTACAATATGAGATATGACTGGAATCGTATTTTTGTATTCTGCTCCTTCCGACAGAGAAGAAAATTGAAAAACATTTCAAAAATCGGCTTACCTAACAAAGTCAGCCTAATCTCATGAGTTGGGTTTAAGTCCATCATTTCCCAAGGTTCAGTCGCAGTTCTCAAGCGCTTAGTTATCTTCATATTCAAAATTGTGACGTCATCAGAGAACGATTCCAATTCCTCTTCAGTAAAGGCACTGGTTGCCAGTACATACAAACATTGAATGGGAGGCAGAAGAAGGGAATGCTCAATTGGAAGTATATTCTTGAAGTCAACCAAGTCCCCATTCCCATAGTCCAGAAAAAACAAGTAACAATTCTTTCCGACTTGATCCACATCTATGACGACGCTCCGGAACCACTTCTCCTCATACTTTGAGATGCAAAGAATACCATCTTTGAGATATTTTTCGTCAATGGGTACTCCTCCCCTCCTGTTTCCATAAATGTTGCATCGTACATTCACCGTATCCAATACTCCACGAAATTTGATAGGGTGAACAAAAAACTTTGTCGGTGAGTGAACCACCGCGATCGAAACTTCGTGTTCAGAACCAGGTGTTAAAGTTGACAACGTAGGGAGGTCATAATAATAATAGGACTTCGCCATATCAATTGACCTACACAAAATGACGAACACATTTTAGTCCTCGATTTACGTACATACTATTAATTTGGTACCTACAGACTCAACTATGTTGGCCTAACATTTATGCCCAAGATCCAATAAATCCAATAAATTTAACAAGCAGACTTGTTAAAACATAGACTTTGCATTTCATTTTTGACGCAAAATAGCTACTAAGTATGCATTGCATTTACTCATATAATTTTAATAGTATTTTATTAGTAATCAAAAACTTTAGCGCCTGGACTTGTCGTCTTACTCGGACCATTAAAAAACCAAACCCCAACACAACAAGGAAGCAGTGATTCCATTCGACCCTGCTTACTTAGAAAATCCTTATCCCGTTCCGAAATTTCGTACTCAATGTCTCAATCCGATCCGACCCCTGTGTGTCAGTGTCTGCTTTAGTTAGTAATTTGTAATTGCTCTTATTTTATTTTGGACAAGATTTTTAAAATGAAAATGACAACAATAATTGATTGTACCTTTCACTTCTGACTTGACGCAGGGATGACGGAGCTTACAGAGGACTTGACACTGACGACGACGACGACGGCGCGACAAAAATGTTTAGTTGACAATGGACACTGACGAAGACGACTTGGACGCTGAGCCACTGCAGACAAGAGTAACCTGACTGACGCGTTGATTGAAATGAAGTGAGAGGTGGAAGGGTTGAGAAAAGGGAACACGAGGTTGTGCCAAGTTGGCGTCACTCTCTCAAGTTCTACCCAACGGAAAGTCTCGGGGGTTCAAATCCCACCCAACCTATTGTGTCGGGGGTTCGGCATTCGGAGAAGAGATGCGCAGAGACCACGGCGCAGCTGAGCTATGAGTGGAATCGTCCAATAAGAACATGAGATAGGATAGGGCTTCTAATCCCGGTTTTCACGCCACTTAAAATTTTATTTTTTAAATCATTTAAACCTCGGTTCGTTTTTTAACGGCTTTATTGATATCAGCTAGGTAACTCTTCTCTGGAGAAGAGTTGCTCTAAAGGCACCTAGCAATTCGAACAATAGAGCAACTTGTTTTTCAAAAAAATGTTCCAAATAAATTCCGTACAATTCATTATTTGTCACCGCTATGTATCTACAGCATACGGCAAGAATTGAAAGCTATCGCCAAACCTATAATTAGGAAGTCTGTATAACTGAAAAATTATACATATGCGGCCGAAGTCAAAACTTGGAAACCGATTTGGTCAAACGGCAGCTCCGAAATCTTTTTTAATTCTTCTTTTGAATTTGGAATATTCTTATGGCTAGTAAAAGCATAAATTCTAATAATTGTGGAACACGGTTCTATTTATTAAGATTACATAATTACTAAATCTATTATGTGCGTATTGCTAAAATATTCATTGAGGTAGTATAGAACTATGAAATATTTCCTCTATGAAAACAGAATGAATCTAGAATGAAATACCAGAGTAGAAAAATTTGCAGATATACCAATGTCATGTAAGTCAACCATGACCTGGTCTACTTTTTTATCTTGTTATTCTAGAAGAGCAAAAGGTCATTTCGGCATTAAATCTTCGGAATAAAGCGTGGTAGTAAGTTCATAACATGGAAAAGTAACTCATCGTAATGTATTGTTATTGTATTGAACAAAATTAAAGTTGCCTTCATATCGCCAAGTTTTATTACCAAATGTTATTCCAATTAAAATCTTCCAAAATTCAAAACAATCATTATTTTCAATTTAAAACTCTATTTCTTATTTTCTAAACATGCTTAATAGTAGCCTTAAATGGATATTAATACGTACGACTATAATTTTTTTACAATCCTTATCTTTGCCTGGTCAGCAAACGATTCATTTCAAAATTGGAAATTGTACATTTCAGGTTTCACTGGTTGAAATGTTTCTTTTTTAACGTAGAAAATGAAGGCGGTCCGCAAAACGATCAGAAACATGGAAAACCACATAAAAGCAGTTGGACCAGAATTTCTCTTGAAAAATGTGTTCAACACTGCAAATTCCTTGTCAAATCTTCGTCAAATCTCGTTTGTGTGGGCTATACCGGTGTCAAACTGCAGATCCTCTTTACCGCCGCGATTTAGAAGATTGCGTTTACAAGCCACGTCAACTCAGATGATGGGATGTCCTACTTATCGTTAGTATTGCCATATTTTTGAAGTCGCTCGTTCTAACCTCTAATTTTTTTATTTTGCTTCAAGTGAATTTAATGAAATTCTTATATGCTTGCTGTATTCCTTCAATTCAAATTGAACTTTTGTCATATTTACGAAACAGCGTAGACCTTACCGACAATTTCGGGTCTTTCTTTACCTACGATCGCATTGAATTTTTGTCTTTCGATTTTCGATATATATCTCTTGACATCTATTTTTCTCCAAATTGCTTTTCCCAGATTGAACAATTCCGAAAGTTTGTCTCCTATGGGCGGGAGTAATTAATAATCTTCGGGTCAATCTCAAGGAAAACAAAATATAAGGGCGTTGAGTTCGAAAACAAAGGCTACCAAGACAAGCTTGGCCGCCAAATTCCAAACTCCCATCTTCGCTTCGACTTCTTACAGCTTGTTGGAAATGAGAAGAGCAGCTTTATCAGAATCGGAAATTCCGTCTGATCCTTATCCTCCTTGCCTCGAAAAAATGGTTCCCTTAATTCATCTTGCAGAAAGGGAAACTATAATAAACGATTTTCCACGCCGCCGCTCTACCATCTTTTCCACACAAATACTAATACATAAGTCGACGTCAGGGCATTGTTAAGTTAGAACACATTTTTGCTGACGACGTGAGTCATTTTGAGCTAGGACTTCATTCGGCTCAACTCTTGACAAACTTATTTATTTTATTTGGATCCACCTTGTACTAAAAACTAGCAGTACAATGAATGTGACTCTTCTTGAATATATTTTGCAAGTTTTGTGGAGCTCAAGCTGGCGAAATATTGAATTTAGCGAAAGATAATTTTTTGAAAATGTAGTTCCATTCGCAATGGAGTCAACTGTATTTGATTTATTATGTCTCCAATGTTTCCAAAAGGTTTGATTCCTAGCTCAAAAATATTCACAATGAATGAAATATTATGCGCAATATGATATTATAATAAATCATTGCACTTATTTAAAGTTGAGATATAAATATAATATGGGCCCCGCACTCCAGAACTTTTCAATCCGGAAAATCGGATATTAAGGTTTCCCATTTCCATGTATGTATAATATGCCAGGCGTTGCCGTTGATACTTTAGGAAGAGAATAACTTAATGGATCGAATTTGAGGGATAAGGCACAACCTCAGCAATGAAGTCGTGTTTAACTCCACCATCGTGTATACTTCGAACTGATACCAGATTCCTAGAATTCAGATCTAGAATTTCTAGAAGATGCACAACCATTCTAATAATATCGAATCCCACAATATAACAACCAACATTTCTTAATAAACCTTTTAAACTTTTATTCAAGAGACAATTACATACAAGAGAATTGAAATAATGAGTGCATTCATTATTGTAGCTAAATAAATGTGATTTTAAAGTCATCGTATTTGTACATCGATGTATTTGCCTTTGATCAGTTTGAATCTGCAGCAACGTTGTTGAATTACGAGCGACGAAAAGGACACCATAAAGAAGTGTACTCCAAGTGAAATAAATGGTAATAATTACCATTATCATCTTCAATTTCCAAGAAGAAGCGAGAACAATTTTCTGCGACAAAACAAAGATAACAGTATACATTTGAATTTTGTTTAGAATTGTCTATTTTCCATATGAGTAATCTTACCTTCAAAATTGAAGCAATAATGGTGAAGAATGTAGTCCAGTCTCGGCCAAGAAAACTACTTTGGCTTCCAGAATGCAGAAGATCACCCAGAATTACTATAATAATATGTGTGTGGAAGAGATTTAATTTTAGTTAACGTATTTTATAATTTTATTTTGTTTTAAAATTGGACAAGAATATTTATTTAGTCTCACAGCAACTGGCATGAAATCAAGAGCTCCTTTGGCGTTGAGTTCGTTCCAAGTCGAGCTGACTGTATGAAGAGTTTGTAGTTGAGCATTACCAAGTCTACCAAAAATCGGTATCATGTATTCCCGGGTACGGGGTCAGCAGTCAGCAGTCATGCGTACTGGTTCGAACAATAGAACAACTTGTTTGTCAAAGTAAAAGACTTATGTATTTATTCCTGAGAAATTTCATGCAATTCAGTACTTATGTATCAACGGCATATATATGGCACTAATCCAAATGATTGCCAGCCAAGTTTTTAGACGACTATACGCTGAACTCACACAATCATATA
>JAQFYE010001848.1:0-20657 GCA_034694305.1 Protaphorura glebata | reverse complement strand
TATGTATATTGTCGCCGGCTCAGGATGAAAACATGGGCATTCTTTTCTGTTTCCAAATTTAGAAGTGAAAGGGTGTTTACACCTGGGTATTTGGGAAGCTGTTATGTACGTTTGGGGATAGAATCTATTTTGGTTTTTCCCAAGAAGTGAAAGCTATGTTAAATTTAGAAGTGAAGGGAACACCTGCATTTAGGTATTTCGTCTTCGGGTCTATTCTGAAACGTTTTATGTACGTTTGACAGAAAAATGTGAAAGGCATACCAAATTTACAAAGGTCCATCACCTTCGTACGCACCTGGCCAAAACCCTTCTTGAGTCCTTCCCAACACGTCTGAGCATGGAAGACGCCTCCCCAACACAGGACAGCATGGGTGAGGTCTCCCCAACATGGCTGGGCATGGGATTACGTCTATGACACAGGATAGCATGGAGGGCGCTTCCCCAACATGGGTGGGCATGGGGGCCGCCTGGCATGGGGTCTACATACTACTGTCCTAAATTAAATTAAAAATAAAATCAAGAAAATTTTAATGGCCCAACCGGTCATTGTGAATCATTAAAGGCAATACAGAAATACGCAAATTAATTAACATTCAAAGTACCGCCGTACGCCAAGGTCTTTTTCTTGAAAATGTGTTTCTTTATATTTCGCCAATAGAAGTAACCCCTAGTAGTAGGGAGAAAACAGGTAAGACAATATAGTTTGAAATTAGGTACTTGGTGGGCACTAATAGGAACCGTAGGATTATGGCCTTATGTAAAGTATATCTCACAAGTATAATCCGTTTAGCAGCGAATTAACCACAATTAATAAATTGCACCTGCTGCGTCCTGGTGTTATTTGCTAGTACAGAAAGTACGGATAGACCGTGTCAATCTCAACAAGTGTGTCAATTTTGAAGTAATTGTCAACACTTGTCAACTGTATCTTGCTATGGCTTGTTTTAATTTTCAATATTTTATCTCATTTTTATCTCTGTCATTCCTAACGCGTGCTTGTTATGACCTCACCTGGACACCTGGACAGCTTGTCCTTGGCTAATTTATTTCTTGTCCTGAATACATGCAAAATAACTTGACAGCACTTTTCTACTAGGTGCGCTCGTACTATCTGATCAAACAAAACCCAGTTTGTAAATTCAAAACTGTTGGTGCTGGATGAATCGAACCAATTTCTGTGGGACATGAATTTTGAAAAATCAAATTTTCAACATTGAAAAGTATAAGATTAACTTCTATTTTGGAAGTTGTCAAGTTAGGTTGGTAGTCACAGTACATAGTACATCCCAGGTGTGGTTGTTAGTTTGATTGCACTTCACTTCCATTAGAATGAATAATTTAAACCGTGAATCCTAATTGATTGAGGTGTCAGTCCGAATCCAGAGTTTGTCTGGTTGGTGTCAGCGAATTAACTCTTTTTGGAATGGGCTCATTAAAAATTTTAAACGTCGGGCTCTGCCTGCTTTTAACCTTTATTTTAGTTGAAGCACAAAGAAAGGGTATTTTATACCCACAAGATTCCGAGAGCAGAGACACAAGGTCTCTGGATGGAATTTGGAACTTCCGAGCTGCACCGAGATTGAATCCTGACCAGGGTTTCGTCGAAGAATGGTTCTCGAAACCCTTGAAAGATGTAATAAACAAATTGAGATAAAATTTTAGAAGAGTTTTTATAACAAATTTTTATTTTCTAGACTGGTGAAGTGGAATTCATGCCAGTTCCGAGCAGTTACCAAGATATTACACAGAAGAGGGAGTTGAGAGATCATATTGGTTGGGTTTGGTATGATCGTGATTTTTGGGTCCCAAGGGATTGGGCCAACGATAGATCAATTTTTCTTCGATTCGGAAGTGTCAACTACGAATCTATTGTGGTAAGATCACAATACAAAGAAATGAAAAGTTACAATTCTTAGAAATTTTTAAATAACATTAAATACCAATAAATCACGTAAATATGTGCAGTATGTCAATGGGATCCAAGTCACGGAGCACAGTCGTGGTCATCTTCCATTTCAAGTAGAACTCACAGCTTTGAGCTTCACATCACCGAATCGTCTGACAGTTGCCGTGAATAACACTTTGACAGGGAGCACGGTTCCACAAGGCTTCGTCCGACACAAAACTGGAGACAGGTAATTTGTTTCCAAGCCGTTATTACTTTAATACATATACCACAAAATCACAGGGTACTCAACAACCACCGATTCCCTTGAGGTATGCAGACAAGAATGAGATATACATTTTATATACTGCAATATTATAAGAAACGATATAGAGGAAATGAAAAGCTTTTAGTATATTTAGTCATAGGTGCAAGATTCTTAAATTTAGTCATCAGCTTCTATGCCAACAGACTGATACCGCACAACGTGGATGGAAAACCCTTCATCAATTTGCTAATTTTTTGTTATCCTGTAGCAATAGACCTGCTGAGCAACTTTTGTGAAGGACCGACCCCGAAACGTCACTTCCGGTGACCTTCAGAGGTCACTGACCCCAAGACATTGGTCACATGATAACTGTGAAAGTGACACCTACAATAGTTGTTCCATGCAGTGAGGCAAGCAGCCTCTCCCGCTATTATTTCTCTCTGCCGTCTACCCCAGAGGCCATAGGTCAAGGGCAACATCACGGTGTTATGAGTCAAACGATCTTCACCTTGACCTGTGACATCGGGGGTTGGGAGAAGGCCTGTCTCACTGCATGAAACAACTTTTGTAGGGGTCATTTTTATGGTTGTCAGGTCACCTTTGTCTGAAGGTCAGTGACCTCTGGTGGTCATTGCAGGTGACCTTTTGGGGTCGGTCCTTCACAAAAGTTGTTCAGGAGGTCAAGGGGTACAATATATTGCACTTACAATTAGATACTGCAAGACCCATTACCAAAGCCATTTAACGGGGATTTAAACTTTCAAAAACAATCGATTCATTCACAGATACCCGCCCGGACATTTCATCATGGAAGACAACTTTGATTTTTTTAAATATGCCGGAATTCATCGCTCAGTCACTCTGTACTCAACTCCAAAGGCCCATGTGGATGACATCACCGTCACCACCTCAATAGACGGCACCACTGGGTTCGTCCATTACGTCATCGATACAGTCACCGATGCTTCCAGTAATATTCGAGTTTCACTGGAAGCCGAAGATGGTGTAGAACAGGCTGTCAACATTACTGAGTCAGGAACCTTAAGAGTACCATTGGCGAAACTATGGTGGCCTTACACAATGGTCGAAAATACTGCCGATGCCGGATATTTGTACACATTAGTGGTAAGCACATATCCTTATAGCTCTGGTATCAGAATAATTTATGAAACACCTTGTGCAAACATTTCCGTTATGATTTTCACAGGTCAGACTTCAACAGGGTAGTTCAATGGACACTTACCGTTTAAAAGTTGGAATCCGTTCCGTCAAATGGAGTGACTCATCATTCCTCATCAATGACAGACCATTTTATTTTATGGGTTTCGGACGACATGAGGACTCATTAGTAATTTTCGAATTTTTTCAAATTTTCAAACATTTTGCGAACTGATTTTGGAATAATTTGAATCTTCCTTGCATTATAGCTTCGTGGACGAGGATTGGACAACGTGCTTTTAGTCAAGGACCATAATTTGATTAAATGGACAGGTGCGAACTCTTATCGAACCACACATTATCCATATTCTGAGGAACTCATGGATTTGGCGGATACCTTAGGAATTGTCATCATAGACGAGTGCTCTGCCGTTTCTTTGACGTAAATTTAAATTAAAGGTTTTTTGAAAAAGTGAAAAAACACATAATTTTCAATTTCTGACAATGTCTAGAATCTTTGGTTCGGAACTTCTTGAGACTCATAAAAATGACATGACGGATTTAATTCAACGTGACAAAAATCGAGCCAGTGTTGTGATGTGGTCTGTCGCAAATGAACCAAGATCAGAGGTCGCTGAGGCTGAAAATTATTTCAGGTAAGATTTTAATTTATCATTTTGGATCTCAGCCGAAAGATCGCCGCACGACATTTGGTATGTCGTTGGAGTTGGTCGTATTTTTGATATTTTGAAGCCACTGATCTACGGAACAACTTTTGTTCAAGTTCTGCCCCGAAAAGTCTAACCGTATAAGGGCTAGTAATACAGGGGTCAAATACATTCATGTTGTGACGCACTCATGACGTCATTGTGTATATTTGGCCTCTATATTTCTATCGGCCAAACTGTTACACAAGTTTATACTTTTCTACTGCACTTTCACGTCGGCGTCCGTTATCGTAATATTTTTTTAACTCGTTAGGGAAATATTTGCACACACAAAAGCTTTGGATACAACAAGACCCGCCATACTTGTCGTGTACACAAATTACGCAAACGATAAGGGGGTAAGTTCGTCTAATTTTAATTATTATATTCCAGTTTTTCTTCGAATATTTGCGTTGGAGTTTCTTTTTAGATTAACCCTATATTTTCTGAACAGGCCCAATTCGCAGACATTATCGGTTTGAACCGTTACCAAGCATGGTACTCTGACGTACACGAAATGGAGGTGGTAACTAGGGGTGCTATTGCTGAATCCATGAATTGGATGACCCGATACAATAAACCACTCATTTACACAGAGTATGGAGCTGAAACGATTGTCGGGCTTCATTTGGTAAATATAACATTATCAAAAAAGTTAGCTTTGCCGCGTATGGAATGAAGTTGTCCGTTATGTATCATATTCACATAAAAAAATGTTTCCCAGTTTTGAATACCTGTTTCAATGTTTGGGTCAAACGTGGGTCAAGAACTGGTAACTTTAGTCCTTAGACTGTAACACATCAAATTATGATTGTAATCGCATCAATATTACAGAGTCCAAGCTGGATGTTTACTGAGGAATTTCAAACAGACTATATGCGAGAACATTTCAAGGCATTTGACATACTACGGGCCAATACAACCGTGACCTTTATAGGAGAAATGATATGGAATTTCGCTGATTTTATGACTAAACCGGGTAAATAATTTATATTAGACAAAATATTGATTTTTATCTACAAGCGCATTGCCACTGAGAAATTGACTTACTCCAAATCGACGGATTTTTCGGAAAATATAATTTTGGAAATGTTTTTGTGCAAAAAACAAAAAACGTGTTTTGGGGCTGTTTTCATAAGGTTTTCTAATTGAACGCTCGATAGCGCCAATACGTGCGCCAAATTTTCGACCGGAATATTTCCCTAAGATTCTTTACGAAAAATGCATATCTCACTTTTTGGTCCGACTCCCCAATAAGCACATAACGTAGTTTAAATAGTGACAAAAGAATAGTATCCCCTAGGTGGTTAACCATATTTTGTTTCGCATTCTTTTCAACAGAGGTCCAGAGAGTAGTTGGAAACAAGAAGGGTGTCTTCACTAGAGACAGACAACCAAAGGCTGGCGCGCATTTACTTCGAACGCGATACCATTTCTTAGCCAATGAGCTTTACGGATTCCCTGTTCCTGATGACCTCCATCAACTCACTCCACTTTATCCGCCTCCTCCACCCAACACTTGTTCCAGCCAAGACACCTCCGACGACTCTTGTCGTTCAGTGTGAAGAGAATAATAATTAATAAATACAATCTAATTGTGTCATTAATTGTGGAGTCAAATAAACGATAAGCAAATGTTGCCGATATACTTGAACCTTACTGTTCCAGATTATAAATGACGAACGACGTAAGGAAACCAACGTAAACTAACAATAAGAATCGTGAATCTTTTTATTACCACTATGTGTACTTTTACTCTCACTGGACGATTAAACCAGATTTCCTCGAGCGGGAGCCCAAATATTTGGTAGTCACTCCATTTTATTAGAATTAATCGTTTTGCATTTGCTGATAATCTAGTTTCCTTAAAGTTGCAGCTTAAACATTCTCATGCAGTGGTTATTTCTACTCCTTGGGGTACCTTCCCGAAGCCAAAATGAATTCAACCCTATGTCCTCAAGAATACGAGGCAGTACAGCCTTGACATTTCGCTTACGCAGAATTTTGATTAAAATTAGGGAAGAATAAAAACTATTTTCGTCGTTATTTAAAGATCGGAATAATTTTTAATTTGTATCGCGTCCGATGAAACATCGCTCTTCTCATATAAAATTCTATTGGCATTTTTAACACATTATATTAATAATTATATACTTACAATTTTTTTTAATGCTTCTTCACATTTTTATTTAATTACCTGTTCCGTAATTAATTACGTTACATTTGTTTGTCAAAATTCTTTTATCACCATTTTGAAGTCGTAGAGAGACGAAATACATGGTCCGTTATTACTTCCACTTTATGAAGGTCGATGATTTATTTTTCTATAGTGTGAGTGTCGTGGCGGACCCGGGCGATTCCTCGTCTTCTCCTTAGGAACTAGACAACATTGAGGGGCTGGACACAAAATTGGAAGAAATGTTCGTCGTGGTGAATATCGACGGAGTTGTCGACGACAGTGCCGTAATGGGAGACGATTGCACTCGGAATGTGATTCTTCATGAGGATTCTTAGAGCAAAACAGTCTGGACCAGTAATCTTCTGGATTGACTAAAATTTTAAAAGCAATACCAGGAATTAATCAAATCGTAGAGAATTTGTTGTGTTAGATATCATCCAAGAGTTAAGCTAGTCGCAGTCACTATGAACCACCCTGTACGAATTTGATAGAATTATCGTTACGATATATTCTCTTCTTACATTTTCCCTCCGAAGATACACGAGCTTGAATCTCTTCTGCCAGAATCGGTTCATCAACATTGTCATCGTCACCACAAGTCAGTGCGGTTGAGTCCACATCACAAATGGTCTGAAAACCTGGATATAAAAGGCACACATTAATCTGTATTTGCCTTTAGGTAGGTATTGGCGCCTTCTCTTCGTAGCGATTTGGTTGGCTTCCGTTTGGCCGAAGAAATATAGTGCAGGAAAACTGGTGGAGAAAGAAGTTGGTTGCGAAATGACAAGGGCCACTAATTTGTAAGAACTTACCAACCACGCCATTCATCAAAGGGTAAATAGCTCCAACTAAGATTACGATGAACAGCTTGGCTGAGGGAGCTGTTCGATGATTCTTCATTTTCTTTGTTTTCTATCCGGTTGGAAGTTTGCAGGGTGTGACGATTAATAAAATCCTCGCTAATTAATTACATTTATCGTCGGAATGTCAGTCTTCGAAGTTCGAAACCGATCAAAGACACCTGATTAAAGTTTATCTGAAGTGCAAAATTGTTGAACTTAGTAATCGGCTTCCGTGACAACATATATCAGATTCCATTAGTCCGCTGCTACTGCTGATTGCGACATAAAAGTCGGAATTGACGACACTCGCTGATAAATCAGTGATTAATCTACGATGTTTATGCTCCGTGAGCTATGAAGTTGACGACTATCATAAAATACGTATCCAATACGATCCAATAAAATCCAATCCGATGATATTTTAAAAAATCAAATCAGAGCAGAGAGCTGGGTAAAATGTTAATAATGTCTAATTGGAAAGCCACCCAATCTCTACAATAACATAACTAAATGCGAATGCGTTCGAGCGATTTATGTCAATTGAGAGGGTTATTTACACAGGGTGTTTCAAAACCAACCTACTATTTGTCCTAATTTCCTCAATTCTAACTTCATATGAAAAGTGAGATTGCCAATTTGTTCGAAATTTAATTGCGCATCTTTTGAGATATGTCCAAATGCGCTGCGCGCTTCACAGCGCGCGATATCAATAAAAATGTAAACACAAATATCAGAAAATGAAAGAAACTGAAATTTTGATTGCAGTAAAAATTCTCAAAAATTCTCAAGATTTTCAAATTTTTCCAATCTTTTCAAAAATATGTTTCAATCAAAAAAAATTCTCAAAAAATTTCAAAAAAGTTTGAAATTTTGAAAAAAAATAATTGTTACTTTGAAATTTCGAAAAAATATTTTCCGCTCAAAAGACGCGGAATGAAATTTCGAACAAAATGGCTACTTCACTTTTCACATAAAGTTAAAATTGAGAAAATTAGGACGAAGAGTAGGTTCGTTTTGAAACACCCGGTATTTCACATTTATTGGGCAACCTCTGTTGCGATGAAACTGTGATGGCAGAAATTTGGACCACCCTGCACACAAAAATTGCCAGTAGCT
Source organism: Protaphorura glebata (assembly GCA_034694305.1). Classification (NCBI taxonomy): domain Eukaryota; kingdom Metazoa; phylum Arthropoda; class Collembola; order Poduromorpha; family Onychiuridae; genus Protaphorura; species Protaphorura glebata. Next base: position 12,502 of record JAQFYE010001848.1, on the reverse strand, counting down.
TCCGCAGCATTTTAAATTTTTAACCAAATAATAACACGTTTGTCACAGTGCATAGTGACCGGATTATAAAGTCTTTGATTGCATAATTTAATTAGACTCTCTGTTCGTGTCCTGTTGTATTCCACTTTCACTTAGAAAACCAATAAAAACGAAATTCCTTGCTTGCATATTTGTTTGTTTTGTTATTAATAAATTTATGTCATTACATACATTGTCAACAATATAAAACTGGTTTAGCTACAACAAGAAAACCTTCTTATTCGTGTGCACAACTAAGATTACAATCGAAATCGTGAGAACGATCGACCCATCCATTCCATTAATTGACATTCCATTATGGGTGGGAACCTTAATCGAATTACTCACTCACTGTACAAATGAATATATCATTTTCAAATTCGAAGTACTTTTCTTGGAAAAAGAGATGCTTCTGTAATTTCACGCGTTTTGGAAGAAAATTTTATAATAAATTCATGTTCAGAATTTCAGGATAAACTATTATCTATATTCGGACCTTCATCCCATTCATACATCTCACATTATAACTCAAAGTATACAAAAAATTTGTACTGTTAATTAAGAATGGTGATTCGACTTAATTTCAGGATTATTTTTTTTCACAATGCTGTCTACGTTGAGTGTCTTCCTTTGGTAATAGATCAAATTTAGGAATCGAGAGCGTTGGATGCTGAAATGTTAAACAAAAATTTTTAGTATACTAAATTTTTGGAAAATGTTTTCATTTAAATTTACCTCTTGTTTTATGCGCCGACCCATTTCACCTGTGCAATGAGCATTTAGTGGACCATTCCGCCATTGGTCTTGAATTTTGGTGACCAAATTTTTATCATCCCAATTCATTCCGTACATATAATTCATCAAATGCATTCCTTTTACATTTTTTGGTTCGTCGATTTCAATGGTATTGAAAAATGAGTCGAGAGTCACATTTGAGTCCAATGCAGTCAATAGCATGGAGTCGTCCGTAAGAGCGAAAGCTTGTACGTCACTATCAATCCAAATCAAATAAATCGAGAGCCAGGGTAAAGTAAGATCTCTCGACAACGCGTTCTTACTAGGTGAGCCCATAATGTCCAAATGAAAAACGAAGGAGAATTTTGCATATTGCCACCGGTTTTGAAATAACTAACATATTTTTTTCTGCTTGGACAGTATATGGGTTTAGCTAGTAAGATCGAGTTGTCGAGTTACCCTATTTTATTGTTAAACTTACTCAGGGAGTGAATACGGATCGTATGGTAAGTTCAATTTATTCAGAACGTCACCGCTAACGTTTTGAACATTTATGGCGTCCAAATATGAATACAAATCAGGTTGACTCCGGCAGTCCACCAAATTTGTTCTTGGGTAATAGTAAATGAATGCCTCACACATTTCATGGCTACCAGGTAATCCACCCTTGTAATTTTTAGAAAAGAATTCAAAAATGTCCTCACAACTTTTTTGAAAAACCAGTAGTATATTTTACCAATGTGAAATTCTCTCTATCTTCCGTAGAATAGTCACACTCCATTAAAAGTTCGTCGCCTGGGAGAAAAAGGACTTCTTCAGGGAAAATCCGGTGCTCTTGGTAATTGAAGTCGTATGCGTGATCCTAAGTACAGCCAAAATACCAAAGTGGAGCATATTAGCCTACGTCACCCTAAATCCAATACAAATTATTCAATACAAATAAGTTCATACCTGAGCAATTACCGGCAGTTCTTTTCCATTTCGTATGTGGCGCAAAGTCATTTTTCTACCAGCCAAGTGAGCATGAAGAAGAACACTGATTAATTTAATTCCCTCTTTCGGGATACCCTGAAAAATAAAATTAACGATACTTTACTTTATTTTGAAAAAATATGTTTAAAACGATTTCGGCGAATCCCATTACCATTTTAGTGCACTCTGACGGACAATGCCCAATGATTTTGAAATTGCTTTGATGCGGCGGAATGGACAAGAATGGTGTGCGTCTGTGTCCACCAAAGACCATAGCAACGTCATTTTCCCTGATTTTCGGAGTATAGAAAACCCGCAGGCCGGAACTATCGACCACTGAAAATTCATGACTTAAATTTTGCCAAAAATATAAAGTTGTCAAACTTTCTTGGACTTACGATGAAGACCGTCAGGATTCTCATAATGAATTTCGAAGCGCAAATAAGTTTTGTCAGTTGTTTCGCCCAATGGAAAACCGAGATGATCCGGGAAAATATCTCCTAAAATTTGAACACAATTTTCAAATTCAATTTCATTTTTAAAAGAATGTTGTTTCCATCTCTTTTCAATACACACGAACCTTTAGCCCCGATTCCATGAGCCAATAATAGGGTGAAGCAATAGGATGTCCAATCTCGAGGTGTGTCTGCACCAAAGCAATCTTCTCCTTCAGTTCCCAAATATTTCTCAAAAATTTCCTCGGTGTTGCCAATATTGTCCGGAACGTGACAGATGAAGACGCCGATATGGTGTACGTATGGGATATGCTTTGGTTTAATCAATGGTCGATACTGTGTCAAAGGAAAAATTCAATTAAGGTAAGGTAGGCCAATATGCCACACTACTGTCGCGCCAGTGTGTCGGTAGTCCTCTTCTTACCCCAATCATATGGTGCTTCTTGTCCAACTTCGGGAGTGTGAATATCTTGCAATGGTAACGTGTGCTCGCTTGTGGAACAGTAAACTACGAATAATTTTTTTTCAAATATTAACCAATTGTCAAATGCAAAAACGAATACGAATTTTGATCCTACATTTTCCATGCCGATATCCCAATGCAATATCTCTGGATTTGGATGATCCTTATCGTCAGGAAATCTTTTAGGCTTCCCCAGAACCTTCAGATAGACGCTCTTTACTCCGCGTTGAACTCCAGGTCCATGCCAGTGAAGATGGTCCTTCGGGTCATCCGCATGCCACGCCCAAATCAGTCTCACGGTATCATCCTATGTAAAGTGCGTATTAATTTAATATTCGGTTAAATTTAAATAAAATCGTTTGTCCAAACTCACGCCTAAGACTCGGTCGTACTCATAATCACAAGTGTCCCATTTCCGCCGGAAAGTTATCTTTGTTCCATTTTCATTCTCCTTAGCATCAAGTAGCTCAAAATCTTGGCTTGGATCCTCAGTTGGGGCTCCATTTTTGGTTCCGTAATAATCCTGGCGATTAAATTAAAACAAAGTTTGTAAAACTGCGTTTCCTCGAGATACTAGCGAGTGCTAAGTAAGAATCGCCTTGAAAATACCTTTTAGGACGGATTTTTAAACGGTTTTTCGACATAAACACTTTCAAAGTAGCAAAAAAAATCCAACAAAAAACGGAGAATCGTTTAGGAATAATGATTTTAATTAGAATATGAGATACTCTGTCGGAAGTGGCTAACCTTGAGATACGCTGTTCCATTCTCATCGACCCAACCAAGCGCAATGTCCGAACCCGCCATCCCACCGTTCACAGAAAATCCAATGCCCAAGTAACCTTTTGTCGGAGCACTCATTTCAAATGTAAGCCAAGTTTCATTTGTAGAGAACCATTTTAATTGAAAACCACCAGGGAGCGAAATGTGATGAGTCCAATCAATTTTGATATCGTCTGGGGACGTCGTTGCTTCAATGTTCCAAACATGGAACAGAAGCAGTAGTATTAGTTTCCAAGTCTTTTGGCCCACCATTTTTGGTATCGAAAGTCTATTCAAATTTTTTTATATTAATATTTATGTAAAATTGGGATATTTCTGTCACTCTTTTGTGGAGTACGAAAATTATATATGGTGCGAGTCTTTCCTCAATATGTGTAATGAAATAGAGGCTAAATCGGTGACCTTGTTTATATACGCCACAGCAATGGTCAGAATTAGAATTTAATCAAGGCAAACCTGGCACGTGGAATTTTTCAAAGTCAAAAGAAGTATAAATTTATAAATTTATGTAATCTCAACTACTATAGTTCAAAGTCAGGGGCAAGTGGACAAACAACCGAGATTTATTATTCCAAGGCAGTACTTAAAGAAATTAGGAACAGGTTAATCTGTTAAATTTTTTTCCAGAAGGTGACAACAGACAGCCCTCGATGGAGAGCGTGACATACGAAATTTTGTTGACTTGTTGTCAAGCGTTATTAACCGAATACTAATCAGCCAGTTTTATTTTAAAAAATGACCTGGTGGTTAGCACGTTTTTACCCTGAGTCCAAATTTGTCGTCTGAAGAATGTTTTAAATAAACAGAATACCAGATTGCAACAAAATTAAATTAATAAAAATATGCGTATAAATCGACTAAACCGGATATATGCAGTATGATAGGACGATGACATAATAAAAAAAAAGTCGTTTATAGTCGTAGGATCATTGGGCGGGGTGATACAGCTATTTATGCTCTGAAGCAAAAGAACCGTGAGTGACACTGCCATCTACTTTCGAGAGAACCAAGAGTGACACTGCCATCCCAAGAAAACCAGGAGTGGTACTGCAATCTATTTTCGAGAGAAACAAAAGTGAAACTTCCAGTTATGCTCGAGAAAAGCAAGAGTGACACTTCCAGTTGTGCTCGAAAGAACCACAAGTGACACTGCCGCTTAAGTGCAGAACTGACTCTCCCAATGGAGCCATAACTAACGCTGCCACTCAAGGTCAAAAGTTCGAGAGTTGACGGAATCACTCATGGTGTTTTCGAGGATTGACCCCTGGTAATATGAATCAAACACAATAAACGAACGGTAGAAGCACATATTTAGGTATTAATAAAATTTCTAATTGTCGCATTTCTTGACAGTAAAATGTAAGGCAGTTTCAGCTTCAGACAGGTATCTTTTATTTATTTGTCAAAATATTTGGTAATTACTTTGATTTTTGCAAATATTGTAGGCAGATTATCTCAATGTCCCTCAGAACGTGATACATAGGAGAGAATGACGAAAATAGAGATGATGAAGATCAGTGGCATGACATGAAATTGGAACAAAGACATGGCAGTGTTAGTCGGAATAGGAGGAGGAAGTGATCTTGTGACGCCACTCTTTACGAAGTTGCAGAGATCAGTGAGATTACAATTGCACGTGACTGCGTGCCTAAATCCGGGTGGCGCTGTTGTTGTTGTATTGTTGTGAGACATGGAATACATTGACTTGTTAATAAAAGAATCTGAATCTGAAACTGTAATATTTTTACACCCGCTCACACGATGGCTCCCACTAACACACCCTCGATACAATTCCTCCTCACCGTTCTCTGTGTAAACAAACAAAGAAACCATTTATTATTAATTGACATTCACAGCGGAGTAACACCACCTTCATTTTCTTCCCGTAGAGATTGGGTTGTTTTATATTTGAGAAATTGCCACATATTTTCAGTTAGATCTTGTCCTCTTAATAGCAAAATAATACACATATTTTGCATTCGCAGAGCCGGCCGAAAGACAAGGACAAATTTCACCGCGCATATTTGTAGCGATTAGCATGCTTTCTATTTAGCCTCAGGATAGTACCACTAGCAGTAAGAAAAGAAGCGACAAGTAAGGATGATTGAATACTTACTTTTAGTTACAGTAGTGGTACGACATAACTGCTCAGTGCATTGTCGAACAGCCGATGTATTAATATCCTCATCAATGTTTTTCCCGCATTCGTCTCGTTCACAGAAGCACTTGAAACCTAAATAAAAATTGAAAAAAATAAGCTGATTCATCACTTAGATGAATATCGTCATGTATCAGGGTCCATTTTGCAAAAGGGAAGGTACCCCTAGTAGTAGGGAATTATCTAGTGAAGAAATTCAAGCGATAGGTGAAGGAATACAACCCACACCATAGTAAAATACTAACGGACTTCCTCTAGTACTATTCATCTGACCTTACCATTGGTGCCATTGTCTGGTACAACATGGTGGCAGAACGCTTCATTCAGTACGGCCAACACCAACAAAGTCAGTTGAAACATGACAGCCATTTTGTTTCAAAATCCGTGAAAAATGTGCAGGATTCACGAAGAGTGGTACAACTCTTTAAAGTACGTGTAGTAATTAAAGATATGTGAAAATTCAATTAATTAAGCACATTCAGCACTAATTAGAGAATTTTCCCGGCGGGCGACACTCACCCAATTGTTTGAGTCGGATATGGTAGATTTAACAATTTGGCAGCTGAATGTCTTGACAACGGGCGTGCAGTGCTGTACAGGTCTGCTGTGTATGTTCTGTTCCTAATGGCGAGGGTGTGAAATCTGAGGTTCACATTGTATGTGCATTTTTAAAAGTGTACCGTTCATTTTTTGTGGAGCATTCCGTTTTACGATTCTTGCATTGCCTGCCAATTGAATCTAACCCTCACAGCGAAGTAGGCAAATCATAAATCACCGAATAATCACAGCTACCTTAATTAATCGATAAAGCAATAAATTACAGTTTGATAATAATTACTGTATGGCCAACATGTAATGTGGGCGTGGCCACATAACGTTGAACTAGATCCGAAGAGATGCACTTTTGGTTAGGGTGAAGGTCAACTTTGGTCTCTTTCATTGTTGTTAGTTTTCTCTTTCGTTTTGACCCAAATATGCTGACAAATGCGATTTCATCAATTCTATCAGATGAATTTGATAATTATACTGAACTGTGGAACTTTATGACAATAAAAATTATCTGACTCTGACACGTACAAATGTTACAATTAATTGGACTTTGAGATAATTGTAAATTGCATTGAACTTGTAAGCTGCGCATATTTTATTCAGATTTCCGATTAAACTACTATTTTGTATTCAATCGTATCTTCGTTCGCGCATAATTATGCATGATCTTGAATCTCATTTATTAGTTTCATCGTAAGAAACACTAGTACACAAGTATTCAAATTTAATTTACAAGAATTGAGCATGGACGTCACTCTCCACCTAAGCATTCCATTAACTATTAACCGGGTGCAGGAATATATTATGTTTGCGTCACTTTTTTTAATGTACAGATTTTGATTCTTACAATTAGACTCTGAGAGTGGATTTCCTACAGAAGCCGTGTCGAGGTGAACCAGAACAGGTTTAAAATCTATAGTTCTACTCTACAGTGTGGTCTGGACTCATTCAAAACAATTTAATTACAATCCAACTCTGCTCTAGGACTCCTCACAGTCACGATTACATTATATTGTATGTCCCGGGGTCCGAATGTTGATAACAGCGAAACCTGAAATTCTTGACCGTAATTAAAGTGAAGCATGCCATTTAATTTTGAGATCAATCCAGACAGCAAAATCATATGAACTTCAAGTTTTTGACCGTGATTGCTTTAAAATGGTTTTTTCTCCACTGGTTTTTTTAGGAGAACCTTCCAAGGACCAAATAAATGGCCAACCCATCCCAAGCTTTACTATAAAAAATTGACAGTAAAGTGTTGTGAGTTGTATTTGGTTGCTAAGCAACCCAAAGATATAATTTTATTTTTTGCCCATCATTGCCCGTGACATACTTTATAATGACCCAGTAGAGTAGGAGATTATCCAATTTTACTCTCACTTTTCTTTGAACTAGGAAATCGGTAAAGGGTAAACAAAGGTGAAAAAAACATGTCAGCCCACCTTGCTCCTTTACTACTTGGTAAACCCTGTGTTATGACATGACTAGAAGTGAACGTCAATGCGCACAAAGTATTGAAAAATCCAGTTACCAAGAAATTGTATCTCTTCATAACTTTACATACATATGTGCATAATGTACGTGACCATTTGAATAATTGCAATTGTAGGGCAGTCGTAGTGCAGTGGACATAATTGGCCAACTCCTCTCCTCAGTCAAAAAGACAATTCTGTCTTGAATGGAGTCCAATATTAGAAGTCGGGTTTTTATAGCCATTATAATTGTGGCCAGTATCGTCCAAAATGGACATTGCCAGTTTGAAGAGTATTTTGGCGCCGGGCCAGAAGTTCCGGCCGCTCAGAGCTTTTCTAAGTTTTCGTCACGGTGTAAGTTGGAAGGAGAATTTTACAAGAGTTTTAAAGTCAGGGTTTAAAAACGATAGTTTTCAAAACTTCATTTTTTTAAATTCTTTTGCTTTTATGGACAATTTTCAATTTCTGGTGGTTAAACCTTCGTCCCCAGGGCGTCTGGACGATTTTTGATTTTTCATAATAATTTCCATGTATCATATATTTCTCAGAATAAAATTTTGGTAACTATACGGCATTTCACAATTTTATATTTTATTGCTATAAACAATAAATATTACTAGTTCGCATTCATTTTTGGTATTTTTGGGAATAATTTTTCTGTCTTATAAGTATCCCGCTATTTAGTATTTTGTGTCTCGATAATTTCTTCCGCAAGTGATTACTCTTTTCAACTTACGAATATTTTATTCTCATCGTTAACCTTTTTTAATTTCTCCAACTTTCAAAAATAGGTTAGACAAAATGATCATTTGACTAACACATCTTGACTAAATAAATAATTCTCAACTTCACAATTTATGTTTCCATTTTTACTTTATTTTTGTTTGTCAGTTTTTCTACTTAATTTATCAGAATTGTTCGTTGTCTTAATTATTTTTTCTAAATATTCAATTGCTTATTTTTAACACAATTCATTTTTACTAATTTCTCTGCTAATCAAATGAAGAATTTATTTATCTTTGTCACAGTAAATACGAGACAATTATTCCAACCCCACCAACAACCGCAGTCACTGCCACAACAGCAATATCAACAACAACCGGCGCAAAATCCAGTGAATCTTCAACATGATTTTACGGACCTTTTTAATTTTAACAAACGCCCGAGTCACAGTGCAAACATTTATGGTCAGTGTCCAGCAACTATTCCATACTTGGGAGATATTGCTGCCTCATGTCCCAAAAATGACTTTTATTTTGGAATGAACCCGAAACACATGGAAGCAGTTGGTCGTCTCAAGGAGATCATGATGAGTAAGTTCATTAAAAAAAGTGATTACAAAAAATGAGTGCAAAATTAGCGATATACATGGTATGACTGCAACACACAATACACAGTACAATATTGGCTCTGAATAATTCAATTGAATAGAATATGCATAATTAATCGACACTCGACCTAGCGAGTGGTCACGTCACATCGCAACGTATTTACTCTTAAATGCTAGGTTTCAATTGTAATTGGACTAGGGAAGGTACCCTAGTAATAGGGGAAATAATGGGGGGAAATGGGAGATGTGACATATGTGAAATGTGAGTCCATTTAGAATAATAGCAAGTTTTTCATTCCTGGTAGTGCCTAATCACTCATTTCTTTTTACACAATGACGTCTCCGAAAACTTGTAAAATAGGAAGACTATGAATAAATATCGTGGCAAGTTCATAAAGATGAACTCCTAGAGGGTAAAAACCGGTTTTAATTTTACTAGGAAAAATAATCTAGTCAAAATATTGCGTAAAACACAATTCTCTGAATTTTGCCCGTATGGATCCTGGGACTGTCGTCATCCACAAATTATTCCAAAGAGCTAAGTTGGAGTTAAAGTCTCGTAAATGTTTAATTCTTCAAGTATGGGTTTCAAATAACTTGACAACGCATTCTTCTAGGTAAGCTCATACTGTCCAGAAGAAACAGAGTTGTTGTTTCAAAACTGGTGACACTACGATTAAGGAAATACCCAAGATAATTTGACCATTTCCCTACTAGGTAGGGTCAAACGCTTCACACAAAGTCGATTCCAATTGTTTTTTCAAAATTGGTGCCCGGGCACCATTTTGAATAAATAGACGAAAAATGAGGTCTCGTCGTCATGTCATCTTAGGTGAATGACCCCAAATCACCTATCCTCGCAATGCATATTCCTATTTTCTCTCCGTAATTCTCTCGCGTTTCTATGGGCTATGGGCTTCGAGACCTTGGAGACTCAATTTCTGATCAATTCTATCGGTTTTGATTTGTGTGAAGGCTTTGACCCTACCTAGTAGGGAAATGGTCAAATTATCTTGGAAATACCAGTCAATGAATAAATAATAGTACGAGCAGAACTTACAGGTTGCTACAGGAATCAAACGAATTACTATGGGAATCAATGTCTTAAAATTCCACTTCATTTTTTTTTGACAGTATGACCTTAACCAGTATAGGAGTTGTTAATTTACCTCGGTTTTGTGACAAATTATGTACCCTCTCGCGAGTTAATTCTAAGGGAATTGTTGTAAAAACCTTCTGGCAATTAATTTTGTGAAACAGCTGGTTTTACTGATTTGTGTTGGCAGTTCAGTGGAATGAAACTAAATTTATGTAAATCTTTTACCAACTTCAACTTACGTAATAAAATTGTTACTTTTCCTCTCATTTGAGTGGTGGATGTGACCATACACCATACTCAAGTATTTAATGTTACATAGAAGGAAGACAACATCATAAACAATTAAAAGCACTTGTCTTGGCTCTCTGCCTCGGAAGAAAAATTTAGAGGGAAACAAGATCTAACGATTTGACATTAATATGATATAATCTGTAATATGTATGAGAAACAAATTAATTTAGACATACTACCGATGTGCAGGAAAGCAGTACTCACGTAGAAATTAATTAGCCACGTTCATTTCCGTCATAACGAAAGTACAGGGTGGTCCATCACACTAGTCTTTACCAGAGTCGGATATTTTAGTGTGTGAATTGGGTGACTGAGGTGAATTCGGATCCCTTTTTTGTTAAGATTTTTTTTACATAAAATGAATAAGCAAAATATAATTTTCCCGACGGTCTTCATATTAATTTACCAAAATTTTCCGATTCCGAGACCTTTTCTTGATGAAACTGCGTGAATTATTTAGATTTGAACCACTTTTGATTTGAACGATTTAAGCAGTTTTAATTTCCATATTGATCAATTAGGACGAATTGCGCTGTTTTGCCCCTTTTTTGGCAATTTTGAAGACTTATCCAATTTTAACACCAACTTCTTTGGTTAATTTGTATAATTCTTAAGTTTTGATTCCCCATTTGATGAATTTAATTTCGTTACTTTTTCAACGTAACAAAAGATTGCTGATTCTTGCAAAGTGCCTATGACGGCACAATCATTAGCCAAAGAATTGAAAATATTATTGGGTTTAGTAATTTTGTAGCAATAAATATGGCGTTTAAGAAGTTTACACACATGAAATTATGGAAAACACATTCAACCCAATTTGAATTGACAGACCTGCCTACCCGCCTTTACATTTTGACAGGTATAAATTCATAAAAAATACCCACTAGTTTCACAAATTCAATTTAAAATTTTGGGCCGCAACATACACAATTTTGAGCCACGGTCGAAGTTCACAGAGTAACAATCGTTGTCAGGTGGACGGAGAGACTTTTTCAGTAGTCTCTCAAAAATTAATTTATTTTTCAGTGATACGAATAAGTTTTGACATGAAACCCAAGCGGAAGACCCTCCAGACATCCTAGGGAACCTGTTCACCAAATTCCAGAAAGTTCAGTCAAGCGGGAGGGTCAATCGAATGGGAATGGTGGACCTTAAAAAATACACGTAAATCTTCTTGCTAGTTTGTTGACTAGATAGTCCTTAAGAAAGCGGATGATATTAACTGTTCTGATGAACTCTCAGGTGTACACTAAATGAATTCGCAAATGACGCGATTAGCAACAAATTATCCTTGTAATTTTTCTGATAGCTCAATTCCTCAATCATGAATGTTCCGTGTCCGGTGAAGTACAAATAAATGAAAGGACACAAGGGATGTATTTATCCTGGGTCTTATTAGCACTTAATGCACAAATCCAATATTAAACACAGGGATATGTACAGTGATATTGGAATACCTTATTAATTTCCAGTAATGATCAACAGATTCTAAATGCGCGTTGAATGATTGTAGAAGTAATTAATTTGTAAAGTTAATTAAGTCCTGACTAATTTGTGTCGAATAATGACAAATGTATTTGATTTAACAAAGTCTGTCACACTTACAAGAGAAGTACCTGAGGTGCAACACTCCGATTTCGCACAAATTCGTTTTCCTGAATGACCTCCACCAAAAACTAATTTGAGTAAAGTATACTCTCAAAATTAGATTTTAAAAAAAATTTGGAAACAATTTGGGTCTTATCAGTTATGGGGAAAAGTTCCGTGGGAAATCTCATTCTCAAATATTGAGAACAAGGACTAACATAACACTCTTTTTAAAAAAATTCGTTTTTTTTAAAATAGAATTTTGAGTAGTGGGAAATACTGAAATACTGAAAATACTTTTTGGTGAAGATCTTCCAGGGAAAAAAGTTTGTGCGAAATCGGAGGCGGACAGTGTAAGTACATACATTCCTCGTTAGTATTAGTCAAGTCAATTCAGCATGCAGTTGAAAGCCATTTTTGGAATTTGGAATTTATTATATAATATGCATACTTTTATGAGTTGTGCTGGCGCATCTCGAGCATATTCAAAGTGGCTGCAAAGGAATATGCACACTAGTGTTGTTTCAGTTCCACGTGGAACTGAGTTCCTAATTTCAGTTCCAGTTCCAGTTCCTGGAACTATACTAGAA
>JAQFYE010001847.1:0-20668 GCA_034694305.1 Protaphorura glebata | reverse complement strand
TTGCGGACATTTCAGGATTCAAACTCGGAGAGATTTTCCGACCCAGAGAGCCTACCATTGACTTTTATGTATCTTGGTGTGGCTATATCCTGGAAATTCAGGTTTCCCACACTCCCTGGCCAAATGGGTCCTACTCTATGTGCATACAACCATTAAAAACCATAACATTGTAAAAATATGAATTTGAATAAACTAATACCCCCGACTGTAAATGACTCTTTAAGTAGAGGCGTCGAGGATGGAACAATTTTAATTTTACTTGACTATAGTGTACTGTTCATATTCCACGCTTATGTTCTTTCGACATCCGCTTCAACTGTTGAAAGAATTTCAGGGATGTTAGTGTCTTTTTGCGTGATGTATACATTGCCACGTCTAGGAAGCACTATGAAGTCTGACGTAAGTGTACTGAACAGTGTTGGATATGTCAAAATATCGTAATATTAATCTATAGTATATACAATTAATTAATTAATTAATTATATACAATAAGTTATTTTTCATTTTACTACGGCTTACTACACTAGCGGGCTCAAATAATACTAAGAAGGTAATTTCATTACTTCTAATGAACACTGTTATTGTGTAATTCTGGATCAACCGATGCAAACAAGAATTATTTGACGCATACGTTAAGGTTAAAATCAGAGGATGCGCAAACTTCCAATTTGTCGAGATGATGAAGGTGGGTTGACTTGTTTTTTTTTAAATTCTATTTTTAAGAGCCAAGTTTTGCTACCATTTACAGTAGCTAGTTTCGGGTATTTCTCACAAATGTTACGGGTTTTGGTAATTACCACTACAGGTGGAGGCAACACTGAAGTCTGTACAAAATTGGGACTGGAGAATGACTGCCAATAATTTCTTCGTCGTTGACAACTCCCTTTATCCTTCTGTGAGTTAGTACATGATTTCGTAAAAAACCATGAGATAGTTTCGTAACAAAGATTTTATTTTGTTAGATTGCTGGTGTTATGATGACTTACACGATATTTCTTTTCCAACTCAAAATAAGCGAGTCGTCTTTGTCAACATCATCTCTTGCTACAACCGGTCAGAGCAATTAATAGCCATAGATTGTTTTTTGAAACTAAGTTTTTTGCCTTGGGAAATGCTACTTTGTGTTGTTTTCGTAACCTATCATTATATAATAAATTTCGTATGAAATTTGAGATGAACTAGAGTGAGTGTTGCGGTAGTGAATATTCAGAAATATTTTACTACCACAATTGGTTAATGATGAGTATTTTCTATCATATCATTATACACTTGGTACAGTCATTAATCTTATACATCTATGGGGGGATTCATGAGACCCCTAATTATTATGATCATATCAGATCAGTAATACGAAGCAATTGGAAGGGGGAATTTCATTAAATGCTTCCAACGGTTTGTATAAGCATTCTATGTGAGGCTTAGGGAAAGCACTTAAATGTTTCTACTGAAATAATGAATTTGCTTTCGACTGTCGTGATGACAAACTGATGTGTATGTCAATGCGGAGAATTGGAGTAATAGCAGTTACCAGATACCATTCATTTCATCAATTTACTTCAAGTTTACTTACTTACAGGTTAAATTAGACTTCTGTGCCATTTTGATCAAATGGAGAATACAAATTGAAACGGATTTCATTGTCCCGACCATCAAACGGTTAGATCGAGTATACTGGCAATTTTTCAATTTTCGCTACCTGGTGCGTGTTCGAAGAATGTTGACGCAATTGCAATCAACCATCTTGATGAAATTATGTGTAGTTTGTTGGTAAATGAGGTACTTGTTTAGAATTACTTAATGGTCCTGTAACTTACAACAGAATGACCTGCCTTGTTGGGCGTTGTATTTTAAAAGCACAATTTGAATTGAACGCGTATAATTCATAATCTGTTATAATCCCTAGGCCACTCAAGAAACCCTTCCATTCACTATGAATAATTCATGCCTTCCAGCGTGTGTCAATTAATGAGAGTATTTTTTTCCTTTCATTTCAAATTACCACTTACATTTTTAGGTCAATTTGGCAAATGACATTTCTATAGAGAGAGTGAGATTCTGATAGACTTGATAGTTAATTGGTCAACATCTATTTCACCTATGGAGATGGTAAACAAATATTCTATTAAATGAACAAATGTTGAGTACTTGTACTACGATGGACTTTACTATGTATGTTTCCATACATTCAATTCTGTGCCGAATAAGGAGGTAATTTGAATTTTATTTGCATTCACTGAAAGATTGGTTGCAAATTGGGGTGTTTATCAAAGTACCCTTTAGTGATTCCAATAGTGCAGCTCAGAAATTAAAATATTTGCTTTCCTGTTTGCATTCAATAATGATCTAAACCCAAGAAGGAAACTTTCACAAAAAGTTTGAGCAGAGGATTTCTGTAATTCCGTAGTTCTGTCGTGACAGAGCTCCACCACGTCGTAATTATTTGAAAATGACAACTACTGAATCAAAATTTTTGAATTACATAATGCGGTTAGGTAGACTATTTGGTTGTTTTCCAGCTACACTTGCACACGAAAAGTGCAACCAGATTGTGCGAAAGCGTTTTAATTTGATTAAGATTTACTCTTACATATTACTAATATTCCCCGTTATAGTTTGGATTGATTACTTGGCCAATAATTTTTCGTTCTCTGAAGATTTTTCGCAAACGTCAGCAATCATACTGTCGATAGGGAAAACATCTATTTGGTTCCTGTCTGATGTAACCGTCAGGTTCGTCTTTATAAATACTACAGAAACAACTGCAAACCTTGTCAACTACAGTAACAAGTTTGAAAGTCGTCGTCGTCACCGTGAAATTAATTCTGCACATAAACTTTTCATGTTGACCAAGGCGATATTTCGGCTATTATTGTTTCACAAAATTTATGCAGACTTAGAGTACGTATACATTTCACTTTTGCCCGAAAGTCCTGCATACTCTAGCTTTATATTTTGGAACCAGTCGTATCTGGTCGTTCTCAGCTATATTATGGTTGACGTTCTTTCGCTCTCTGGATTTTTGTTTGCCTTCAATGTGACTATGCTGACTGGTATGATTCTAAATTGTCGATTCATTGACTTGTGCAAAGAATTCAAAGAAGCGCACTTAACCAAAAGTGACTTCACCAGGAATGTCTCAGATCTATCGAAATCTGCTGTCAGCATCAATACTGTATCTGAAAAACAAACACAAATCTCTAAGCTCTCAAGCTCTAAACCAGTAGAATATTATGACGAACAATTCAGTTCACTTCGATACATGTTCCAAGATTTCAACTCAGTTTGTGGTGGTTTCATAATCATAATCCTCCTGCGCTGTACCGTCCTGTTCGTGTTCTATGGTTATTTATTCCTGGGATCATCGCCAATCACGAATTCTCCACTTCAGCTTGGTTCAGGAATGGTGTTGGCAATCTCTGTAATGTTCATTTTCCCTCACTTGGGAAACACAATGTGGTTGAATGTAAGAACGAATATTAAATTTGAATTTACTAATAATCCGGCTAATTGTTCAAAGAATTTAGAGACGTATAGAAAGATAGTGGAGTGTTGCATTATCTCAAAATTCACTCGGAATCGATTTCGTATTCAGATAAAGTTAGTTTGAGAATTTCTTATCCAGACTAACTTTGTCCAATTTCAGATGAACCGATGCAGGAAGAATTATTGGATGCATATGTTAAAATCAGGATCAGTTGGGACGGGAAGTTCAAATCGGTCGAAATGTCGAAGGTACATTGATTTATCCAAATTGTTCGAATGTTATCATCATAGAACTATATTTACGCGCCTTCTTTTTCCAGATGGAAGCTACCGTAAATTTCGTAACAAACTGGAATTGGAAAATGACTGCCAATAATTTCTTTGCAGTTGACAACTCCCTTTACCCGTCGGTGAGTGTGTTGTCCGTATTGCCGAATTCAATTTTTTTTAAAGTTGCATGCTTGATTCTCTTCCTTTCTAGATTGCTGGAGTCATGATGACGTATACTATTTTTCTTTTTCAACTCAAAATAAGCGAGCCGTCTTCGTCATCAGTATCCCCTGCGACAACTGGACAAAGCAATTGATAGGTCTAGCCCTGTCAGAATATAATTTCTAGTCTTAACTGGTTTTCGTTTTGCTTCGATTGATGAACACGAACAACTACTTATACTATAGATAATTTGGGCAGCCCCGTCAAATTATGGTTTCCCAGTTTTACACATATCTTACTGAGTTTTGAAACGGATGCACTTAAATATTTAGAGACTATTTGTATATGATATTTAAAGAAGGAATAAACTAATTTGAAAGCGCATTAAGATCAATGTCGGTATATTACGTTACCAAATTTGACATTTTATAAATGCCCAACAAATTAAGTAGAGTTACGTCATCACGAAATAGTCATTTGCTTTGAGTGCATGACATTTGAACCACTGAATAAAATTAATATACATATTGATGGTGATGAGATTATGACAATGTCCAATAGTTGTGGAAAACTAAACCACTCCGACTTAACACTATACTTGTTGATAAAATTATTAATAGGATTTCCTTCGTAGTGTCACTGTGAAATAATTTCCATTCTTTTTCGGTAGGTCTGTCGTACAAAATTGATTGATTGATTCAACTGTCAGATCGATTTCACAAATAATATAAAATGAAATAGAGGTCGCGTGAAATATAGGATGTTTTGAGTATAACAAATAAGTTAATGTCCTGTAAACATTTCTGTATCATGGTGTAAAAAAAGAAGGGTGACTAATTAATGTGAATGGAATGGAGTCCGACTTTTTCCTCGTGTGACGCGAAATTCAGGGCGCGCACTTTTGAAGATTGCACAAAGCTGCGCGGCAGAGCCACAACCAATTGTTTTGTTATTATCACTCAACTTATACAAAGACTGTCAAAACAACAATGACTATCTTTTATTGATTATTATTTCTCCGTATCGTTATAGTCAGTAGGAGTCCTCCCCCTTAAGTAATTCCAAGTCTGTTACGAATTCTAAGTAGTTTCGATGCTCCAATGCAAAAATATTTGATAGAGGGAATTAATTATTAACGCCCTCCACGTCCACGTGGAGGAATTTTAACTTCTGAATGCAAATGTCCTACGATTCCGTATCGGAAATGTAAAGAGCAACATGTGTGCCAAGGGTGGTTCCATGTATTGTTAAAGGAAAGACTTTTGTAATATGGCATTCGAAAAATTGGAAGGAGTTATTTTATTTATTGTAATCACTCAATTCAATTCGGCAAACTCAATTGTGCAATGTTGAGTTCCTAATAGCGATGATGAAATACCACGTCGAGTGTGAACATCCTATTAGTCCTTAGCTGGAGAGCAACTAAACAGAAAGTATACAAAAATCTCGTGGGAGCGTCGGTTTAAAATGGCGAGTACAGAAATTATTTTACTGAACTGCACAATGAAGTTTGGTAGAATTTGTGGGTGTTTTCCATCATCTAAAGTCGTCGCCGGAGTTAAGTCACCCCACCATAACCTACTGTACAGAGTGGGACACAATTGTATCCGCATTTACTCAGCAGCCATCCTGATTTTTTTAGTAATGACATGGACTGATTATTTGATATCTAATGTTGCCTTAAGCACGCATGAAAGGTACATGTCAGTCATCATCACACAAATCGGAAATGTAATAATTTTAGCCGTCACAGATATATCTTCAAGGCTCTTGTGTTTTAATGTTTGTGAAAGAAGTGCAAAAATTGCAATTTTTATCAGCGGATTGAAATTCTTTACAGAATCAAGTCTTGACAGAACTGTCGGGTCAAAGCCTCTGATATTGTTGAAAGCAACTGTTCTTTTCTGCCTAATGTATAGGACTTACAGTTCAGCCATTTGGATCTACCATAATCTTTCCACAGACCGCACTATGAAGCGCAGCTTCCTGATGTTTGGTCTTAATCAAAAATACGTATTTATTCTTTACAATGTGTTGGGTGACGCCCTCTCGATGGCCACGGCGTTGTTTGTGATTAACTTGATCGTACTGAGTGGCCTCATTCTGAGACGTCGATTCCAAGACTTGTGCGTACAATTTCGTGGTACATGTATGAGTGCTAACACTTATCAGGGAGCGCTCTTTAGCGTCGTGAACGAGTCGAAGCTAGCAAATGGTCTCATAGATCGAAACACCAACGAAAGTAAAATTGAATCAATTGAAGCAACGCTCGAATATTATCATGAACAATTTCGTTCTTTAAAAGAAATACTGGATGAATTCAACACGGTTTGCGGTGCGCATACAAAAATACTTTTGCTGAGTCATAGCGTCTCGTTTATATTCTATGGTTATATAATTACGGGATCATCCGACATCATGACGGCAACTAAGTACTATTTTGGAATGGCGGTGTCTCTGTCCGTGATGCTCATTTTACCTCGCTTGGGAAACGCAATGAAGTCGGATGTAAGCATTCAATTCTACTTCAACTTCAAAAAGTATATTCAATGAATTCAATTAATTTAATTCGCAGTTTTGCATATCTCTGTGCACGACGCCGACGCAAGCTGCATCTAAAACTTTTTTTATGTAACTCATGTGCAGAATCGATTTATTCATCAACGGAGGAACTATATCGGGTGCAATCCACCCAATTGGGCACACAATTTTTGATCGATTGGTTTTAGTGTCAAATTGGATGTAAAAAAAACAATTTTTTGCGCTAGTCACTGTAAAAGTCAAAAGGGTTGTTTAATTTATATAATATATATTTCCTGGCCGATATAGTATATGCAGATCAGCAGACATGTTTGCCTTTTAATCTTCAGATATATTATTTTATACATTTTAACAGCTTTCTGTGTAAATAATTTTTTCGATTTTGGGAGAATGGTCCTTGTGACCAGATTTTGAGGAAACTCTCAACGGATTTATCATGCTAAAGAATTTTTAAACATTTATTTATTTGAGTGACCGCTATAGTGAACATCATAAATGATACTGTGTATTTCAGTTTTATCGCCAAGCCGATTGATCATAAAATATGTAGCCATTCGGATGAGGTCCACATGAAATAATTCCCTCCTGAGTGTTTTGTTTCAATTGTAACTTTTTTGATAGAATGGTTGAACTTCATAATGGGATGAACAAATGTCGACGGTTGTCTAAGATTGGGAGCTAGAATTGAATAGTTTGTCGAATATTTTATGACGACTCTCTCAACAATACATGGTAAGCTTCACTGTCAAATTGTTGCTCCTTTAACACAAGGGTCCTCTTAGTATTATACTGACAAGTGGATGTGAAGTCTCCGCAAATGGGTGGTACCCAATTATTATTCTCGAATTCCTGAAGCCGACATCTTTGGAACATTGACAAATTGCAGAACATTTCTATGGGAAACTTCAGCAGAACATTAAAAATAAATTATGTCCGCTTTGGTAGAATGGCCTTAGGTGGTAATTTCAAGTAGTTTCTATTGAAATTATATCAATTAGTGAGGGGTGTCGGGTGTTGTAACAATAGGTTCTTCGTGAATGACGTAACCTGGCACTTCAATTCGTCTTCTTTGTGAGTTAATTGACGGGTTTGCGTGTGATGTGACGTAAGGAAACAATTAATTAATAATGAATGGGTAGACAATAAATATATTTCTCTTCGGTGTTCGAACTAGGAATCAGATTAGCAACCGAGTTCGAACAATTCATAGTAATCGTAAATAGCACCCTGACAGAACTAGGCTAAAAATGGGACCCGAAGAAAAGTACTTGAGTTATACACTAAAAATGGGGAAAATTTTCGGGTGCTTTCCAACTAAAAATTCAATCACCGAGAAACCGTGCTGGAATCAATTGAATTTCATCAGCATTTACTCCCGGGTGCTACTTCTTGTCGTAGCTATAGTGTGGACGGATTATATTGTTGCAGATTTTAGCGCAACTGAAGATAGAAGACGAATGTCTGAAATTATCACGACAACTGGGCATGTAGCTCTTACGTTCTTTACGGACGTTGCCTTGAGAGTTGTATCATTGAATGTTTATGATAAAACAATTCTAATCTCAAACTATATTAACGAGTTAATATGCTCCGAAGTCATATCTACTAAAAATACATGTCCACACAAAATTCTAGTGTGGACAAGTGGAACATTTCTTCTCTGTGTGATGCACAAAATGGCTTCATCTGTTGCATTGTGCATCAGAGCGTATGAGATAGACGATATCGTAAAATATAGTTATATTGGATTTAATCAAAAGTTAGTAATTGTATTTGTAAATGTTATCGCTGACCTTCTATCGCTAACCAGTATTTTGTTTTCAATCATCGTGACTGTGTTGAGTGGTTTGATCTTAAGCGGTCAATTCAGTGATGCGTGTAAGAAATTTAATGACGCATACATAGAACACGGTAATTCCGATTTCGAAAGCTCATCTATTTCGAAACACCAGGAAGCTAAGAACGGCCTCAGTCCGATATGTGACAAACAAGAGCAAAGTGCTGCCGTCCCACTGGAGACTTATCAGGGAAAATTGATATGTTTGAAAGATACATTGGAGAAATTCAATTCAGTTGGCGGTAGTTACACCCTCGTACTCCTATTGCATAGCAGCGTTGGATTTATATTTTTCGGTTACATGGTCATAACCTCGTCAGTTACGATTGACACAATCCAATACGGTCTAGGAATGGCAGTCGCATTCTGTATCTTGTTGATTTTGCCGCATATTGGAAGTACTATGAAATTTAAAGTAAGCATATTTGTATCAGTGAAACCAATTGTTTCCGATGTTTATTTGCAATATTATTCAGTGATACAACTTTTGTACATATCGTAATGCAGTTTATCTAAGATTCCGGTATGTATGTACAGGGCTGCATGAGTTAAATATGTTGTTGGGGTTGACAATAAAGTAGAACATTAAATTCGTGCTTCGCCCTTTCTATTCTGAGTTGAATCTACGTCTACAATACGCGGAAATTTAGACCGAATATTACTACTTTCATCAAAAAAAGTAGGGTGAAGGTGCGCGCTCCCGTATACAATGCGAAAGAACAGCTCAGGATGTCCCGTAGACAGGAATCGGAATCCAAAAAAAAACCAGATGTGATTCCGATTCTGAATCTTAGTACATTGCCATCGAATTCAGATTTTATCCAATTAAGCTAAAATTTTCAATAACGGAGGACATTTTCGCATAAGATAACTACTAACGCTAGTAGTATACAGTCACGTTAATATGTCATTCCTATAATGATGTGTACACGAAAAGCGTGATCTTGATACACTATTTATTTATCTGACATATTGTCATTGGCGTTGCTCGAATGGTTTGCTAAGTTCTGTGTTCTGAGATGACAGTTCTATAGAGAGAGACGGTTCAGGCTTGAATGACTCGAGTTGATCCATAGTCATTAGTGCAAACAATAATTTGTACACGACAATGTTGTAAGCGTTTTGTGTATCAACAACGAATACATACGACGTTGAGTACTTACGATTAGTATTGCGTAGACATTATTCTCTCGCAGTGATTTTCAGTGACAATCAAGTATTTGACTCGGGAATAGGAATGGCGACGGTGGAACGAAAGATTTTGAACTTGACACAAATCGAATATTTGGGTGTTTCCCAATCTGTCTTGAAAAACCATTACACATGGAAAACCTCGGAAAGCCAAACAGTTTCATCAGGGTCTACTCTCGGGGATTGGTAGTTTTTGTTATTGTCATGTGGATTGATTACTTCGCTACAAACTTTCTGGCGAACGTAAATGCGAGACTGGGAGACAAGTGTTCGAAGTCTTAACATCAACTGGATTCACATTCCTGTCAGACCTTTCCTTAAGGATCAATGTGAAGATTGTAAAAATTGTCAACTGTATATTACCAAATTCAAGTAGTCATCTCGGTGGAAGGACGACCAAAATTCAAGGCACCTAGTCTCTATTTGGTCAAAAGAAATTATTCATACTTTGCATAATTCATAAAATTGGCGGAATCGCTGTGATTGCGTTTGCTGCACTCAACCATGACCTTTACAGTTATATCTGTTTTAATCAAGCGCATCTCTCTTATTTTTGCATACACTTGTATTAACATTCTGTCCATGACTGATATAGTGTTTGCTTTCAATGTCACGGTGTTATCCAGTCCGAATTTAAATCGTCGATTCCAGGATTTGTGCCTCGAATTCAGAAATACGTATCTAGGAGAAAACAATCGCCGTGAAACATTTTCTGTTGTCTCTGCTGATGAACATCTACAGAATGCACGATGTACAAAGTATTTTCGGTAAAAGTATACAAGACACCAAAGAAATTGTTGGGTCCGAAAATTTCTTTGGTGTCTTGTATGCTTTTACCGGAAATACTTTCAATTAAGGTCACTTCAATCAATTGCCCCGACTCAAGTGATGTACTTCAATTAGGAATTCAGTTCTCTAAACAGGTAAAGCAAATCAGCAAATGTAGGAATAATTCTGGCAGCGGTGGATTCACTTTAATATTTCTACTACAATGCATTGTACATTCATATTTTACGGTTGTATTCTTCTGGCATCTGTACCACTGCATCCTACTGTTCTATTAATCCCAGGTTTCATACTGCCATTATGTGAGTCCGGCCAAGACAGTGCAGTGGTTTAGATCATTATTCTGTTATTAAAAGTTTAGATACTTGGGCTTGACAATTCTCTGTGTGGTACTCTGGATGTGTTTTTAGCCTGGTGCAGGCTAAGGTGCAGGCTCTTAAGGACATTGTACAAAGCCAGTCCTGAATATGGGTCAGTCCTAGGTAATAGGGCAATAGAAGTGGAATACAGGGTGTGTGTTCATATGCAAAATTGTCTCTGCCCAGAATCGCTTTCGGATGCATCATTGAGATAATCTGCGTAGTCAGGACCAGTAGACATACAAATTCCAATACTTCTCCAATCTCCTACCTTGGGACATATTGTGAACTTGTGGAATGCAATGTCTGGCCTTCTGTTAGAGTCTACCTATAAACTAAACCCAAAAAAATGCTCATGCATTACAAAGGGCCTGTTTCCCCATTCACTCAGAGTAAAATATTCTGTGACTGAATAGTGAGATAACACACAGAGAATGACGCAATGTGGAAAGGAGAGAAAAAAAATCCAAGATGCAGTCTGTAAAGAACAAATGTTCATATCCCACTTAAAATGTGGATTTTTTGTTTACTGTCATTATGTGTAATGTTCATATTGCCACGGTTGGGAAACAATATGAAGTCAAATGTAAGCACGTGTACCACAAAGCTTTACAATTGCACCCAATAAATGCCTTATTTAGAGGGCATCATCCAATGGCGGAATTGAGGTGTATTGTTTTATCAGTAAATCGTAATAGGTTGAAAGTACTATCGAGTACTAACTTTACTTTTTATAATATCGTGCAGTACGATTGCGGTTTTTAAATGATTTAATCGTTTTTATAGGACAAACTTTTGTGTATTTACAGATTGACAAGAGCAAGCAAGAATTGTTGGATGCATTCCTTAAGATTAAAATCAGAGGAAATGGGAACATGAAATCTGTCGAAATGATGAAGGTAGGTTAAGTCAACCAAATTATTTCAGCATTTCCACAACTCGAAAAACAATAAATCTATGGTAGGATTTTGTTCGTAATAACAACGTTTTAGGTGAAGGCAACAGTGAAATCTGTAACTGACTGGGATTGGAAAATGACTGCCAACAATTTCTTTATCGTCGATAACTCCCTTTATCCTTCGGTAAGAGATTGAACTAATTTGACGATATTAGTCATTGAAGTGTTCCTAAAATGTTTCTTTTTAATTCAGATTGCTGGGGTCATGATGACGTACACGATATTTCTCTTCCAACTCAAAATTAGTGAGTCGTCCTCGTCATAACGGTCGACCTTGCCAACTCGACAAGTTAACTATGTTCTAACGTATGTATATCACCATTATTGAGCATTTCCGTTTTAAAATGTAGTTATGTTATGTTATGTTATTGAACGAGTGAGGAGATTGATTATTGTGTAAACTTAAAACTGAAATGGTTGTACGCAGTGTATTCGAAAACTTTTGAATGTCTTCTTCTTGCGTATTCCAGTATTTAGAAGCTATCCTTAAGAATTCGACAAGCGTGTCCACAGATTTTTGTGTCGGTCCCTTTTATGGAATTCAGGTTTATTCCTATTTCCTAGAATCTCAGTACGCCAAAAATAGTATTTTCCTTATAGTTTTCGGATTCAAATTAGGTTCCGTACAATAGATGCATTTCGGATTCAAAAACAGAGCTGGCACTCGATATAATTTTTTCGATTCTTAAATTATTTCGATTACGATTATCAATTCCAATTCCGATTATTTCAAAATTTCTATTCAGATCTTCAATTCCGATTATTTTAGAATTTCGATTCCGATTCCGATTATTTTGGAATTTTGATCCCGGTATTCTAATTCCGATTCTGATTATCATAAAAATTTCGATTATTTTTCGACTACGATTCAGATTACCAGCCCTGTTCAAAAACCTTAAGAGATTATTACATACAACCGAATAGAATCTGGTTACGAACGTTTTGTGAGTTAACAGATTTATGACCTCACATATCCTACCATTACCATTTAGATGTTACATATTATTGGACGAGCTAATTTGACAGATTACTTGGGGGGGGGGGGGGAATACCTATTTTCACTTTGGATGTTAGCTGATGGTTTCTTTAGATTGTGACCAGGCCTATCTAAATTAGACTGTGATTCTCGTACGTTCATCGATTTGATCTTATTTAAAGTATCTGACTGTGAAAAAGACAGGAATATCTTTAATAGGTTGTAAAATTTGTAATGGATGTGTTACCTGTCTGTTTCTATCATGAAAATAAGTTTGAGTCAATCAATCTATCAATCAACAGAAGGACACTTAAAGATGCTAACTTGTCAAAAACACGCAATTAGAATCAACGTACTGGACGAATCTGACCTTACAAATATGTTGGCATATTGTATTACAATAATTTAATGCTTTACTACTTTAGGCTCTACTGAATATAACTAGAATTGCACATGATGTGAATTAAAATAACATAAAATATGCATCAACCGCAAGAAATTATTCTTAGACATCTAAAATCATTGTGGTTTCACAGTATTTTGTTGAAACATTCTTAAGTATCCCGCAATATATGAGACAAAACACATAGAACTGAATTTCCAAACATACATTATCTAATTGCTTCTCCTTACAAATTTTTTGCATTATACATACCTGTATGGCAATAGAGCTACACCGAAAATACATGATCATACGAGGACTATAATATTAGGACTGGCAAATTTCTCCAGCATCTGAGACGTTTCTAGAAACGCGCGATTAAGTTTTAGTGTTTGGAGGAGTTTATGTTCTTGGACCAGCAGACTCCGACATTCGCAATTGGAGAATGACAAGAACATACGTCACCATTGTTCCCAGCACCTAATTTTATAACCAAAATTTAGGCCGACTGAAACGTTCTATGATAGGAATAGTTATTTTTATTTACCCCAGGAATTATTCCATTGTCTATATGAAATATACCATGAGCTGTAAGCCGCCAATTCCGTTGGATGATTGGTTTGATTACCTTCCTCATCTCGCGGAGGACCTGTGCAACACATAACATTCATTAGAGATTAAATGCTGCAAAGAATCGAATGTGTAATTTTCGCACTAAATCTTGAAACCTTTTTTTTATATAAAGAATTAATTATTCGCTACTTTGTTGACACGGGAAGCGAATGACAAGGCAATCTTTTATGTCAACCTACTAATGGTGGAGGTCAAGTTGGTCTTCTACTCATTAGAGGGTATTACCTGATTTTGGAATACTTCGCCGCTGGCTTCCATTTTCAAGAGAAACATCTGGAGTTTATCTTTGCTTCCTTGCATCTAAAATGACACATAGATTCAACCCAATCATAGGGAGTCGGACAAAATGTGAGATACGCATTTAGTTAAGAATCTTGCAGAACCGATAAGGAACTAATTCTGCCGTAATATAAGAGCGCGTAGCGGCACTGGGGAGCACTTTTTAAATATCCCGAGACGAACAAACTGAAATACGGTTTCTTGAACGGTTTAATGACTACAACACCAAATTTTTTTTTCGAAAAATCCATTGAAGCTGCCTATTATGATATTTTTCTATGCATTTTTAGAGATATCGCTTTACCGGGTGGATAAAGACCATTGTCATTGCAAATTACTTTTTAAAAAAGAGTTGAAATGGGTAAAATACAGTATAGCCATGACCGTAAAAAACCCGTGTTCAAATGGTCCTTACGTAAGTATGGTCTTCAGCGCCGCTACACATATTCGTTTTGAACGGGAATAACTCCCCCCATATATCCTATATAAGTTTCTCTACAAAATGCATAACGTACTCGTAACTCACATTTTGTTTGACTCAGCAACATTGGACTGGACACTCACCTTAGTTTTCATTCTATTCCCCAAATAAATTGGAAGAGTTAGCATTAGTAGACATCTAAAGCCTTGCCCTATGATGTAAAAATTAATTCCATCGGAATAAGTAAAATAAGCTGCATACAGTATTCCGACACTGCTCAGAGATAACAGAATTAGTGAGTAGCTACCGCTCACGGCACTAAAATCTTTAAAAACCATTTCAATTTCCTCCAGTCTTGAAACAAAACCAGACAGACTATCTACGTGGGAATATCGGTAGTACTCGTTGGTTCTACTCCGTGAAATCAGATTATTCTTAATATATTGTTCCAATTGTTTGCAAAAGTTCTCGTATTCTTGAGTCATGGTGAATCCCGTGATCGACATTAATCCCAACACAAATACTGACGTAAATTCCTTCATATACTCGCATAATGCATATATAACTAAATTCAACAAGCTTTTTCTCGCGAGATTGATTACAAAATTTAATAATGTTGACTGTTTTCTTGCAATATACTATGGCAAGAATTCTTGAAACGAAATGGACGGCATAGTAGAAAAATGTTATCCCGCAACTCAAAACAATGTTACTTAATAGTTTCGACCCAAATTTTACACACCCAAATCTATAAAAGCCTTCAATCCCATTTCCAATATCAAGAAATGTGAGGGCAATGGATGAAACTAAAATTGGAGTGCACAATTTGAAATTAAAGTTATTTGAATCTGGGTTTGGATTCTTGACTGGGAAAAATCCGACCATCCAACCAACAAACAGTGTAATTCGTAAAGAAACATTCTCTACAGTGCGTTCAGTGGTTGTTTTAATGTTTGTGGATTGCTTTTGCATTGTGTAGCGTGACTTGTCGTCTAGTTCTAAGTTGCCTTTCGATTATATTATTTCTCTAGCTATTCGGATTCTAGATTTCCTCTTTACGAATTGTGCTTGCGTGTGTGTAATGTACGACTGCTAGAGATTGAAGTTAATTGTTTTTTAATATATTTGATGGACTGACTTGTTATACAGTATTCACCCAAAATTATCATTACTGTCTTCACTCTTCACTAATTACGTAAATATTGGTAGTGCTGACTAAATAATCAATTAAGGCGGAATTGGAATGGATTAATTCATTAGTTCTATTAAATTTAATTAATTCAGCTACCCAATACCTCCCATTCTTTCGAATCGAAAATGCACGTATCTTGCTCTATCTAATACTGAGATGTCTTGTTAATTATAGTAAGAAAAATGTACACAGAATGTTGTTCTTCCGAGTGTGCTGTCCAATAATTGTCCATTTTTGTAAATACAGTTAGATACAACTTTTGAATTCTAGAATAATTCTTTGATACGCATTGATATAGTTCGTGTTGTTTAAAATGTCTTTGTAGTACTATGCAGTGGTACAATAGTAGCAATAGTAAAGTCCGATGTAATAAGACATCAGATTATTACAAATTGAAAACATATTTTTAGTTGATAAGTCCAGGACGAATTTGTTTTAAAGACCAAGGAGAATGATAAAAATAATAATTTATGCAGATTTCGTGCATTTAACTTCATGTTTTAATTAATTGCTTGTAGTTAGTACTACAGAATACTGCATGTAATATATGTATTTGCATCAGTCAATCCGATGACTCAGCCAATCTTAATTGCAATATGAATAATGTGTATGTCATCATTGTTCCGGCGAGCTGTAAAATAGTTAATTTACATTAGAATTAGCTTAAAAGTGTGGACGAATAAATCGGAATAGAGTTTTGAATTAAACCTTACACCAGGGATGAGACCGTTGTCAATGTTAAACCAATTATTAGCGGTGAATCTCCACTGCCATTCCAGTACAGATTTAACAACACATTTTATCGGGCGAATCTGGAATTACGATGTAATACATATTAATATGGTAATATGAATGGTTGTTAATTCATTGGCTAACCTTCTGATAAGAGTGGTCATCCGCACTGAGTTCCATCACCAAAAATGTAGAGCGAATCATTTCCTTACATTCTTTCACCTACAAAGAACAAGGATTCATATTTTATTCAAAAATTGGATTTAACGTGAAACGGGCGTGTTTTTAAATTCGTACACTATAGGTACATAGTTGAATGTAGTAGTAGTGTACCTTTCCGTTCAATAGATTTCCGAGACAAATTGGTAATGCCAGCATGGCCAACGAAAGTGACGCCCAAATGATTTGATTCGAATGCTTCGCTTTCGTCAAAAATAACATGTACAAATTATTCAACAGTGTAACGACGTTTACTGCCAACACAATCAAACAGTAGGTTCCCCCTACTGTATTGAATTCCTCAAATGATAATTTCATTTCTTCAAATCGGACGACGAAATCATGTAGTTCCTTATTCCTTGATGGATTCTGTACCAGGTGTAATTGGTCAATTAGATTTCCGCGTATTCCCGGCATAGATAATAATAATGGTTCTGAGGAGACCTTTACGAAGTCCCCGACTTCGAAGCGTTGGCCTTTTTGTTTCTTGTTTTTTGAGTTCTGTTGATCAACCGTATTTTTGGAATTTTGGGCCAAATGATTTTGAAAGCCTTGACAGAAATCTTCGAGTTGAGACGTCAGGAGGACACCGACAATCATTGTAATGTTCGAAACGTATGCATTGGTCATTAGCGATAGGATAAGATACAAAAAGAACGATGTCGTAGTCAGCCATTTTGATCTGGAAAATATAAAGGACCCTAACCACCCACCATCCATGGCATATTCTATGCGTAAGGCTAATTGGCTCAGCTGGAGAAGGATGACTAAGGCTGACACAATATATGTGAGACATAATGCCCGAGGAAATTGACCTGACCGTGACCTGCTATACTCTGTATTGAAAATGTTTCGAATAATATTTGCCGTTCTTCCACAATATGTCAAGGCCACTGTTCTAATCAACCCCTCTGACACACAGTACAAGACGAGAGTAGAATGTGATAGAATCGTTCCACTGAGCTGATTCTTATAAGAAAAACGATTGGAATTCCCTAACGCATAATCAGCCACACTTATCGTAGCCACAACCGTAGCAGTTAAAGAATAAAAGAAAATCCAACTGCATTGGCTAAAAAATAATTTGTCAAATTTTTCAAGAGGATTCTTTACCGGGAAAAGGCCAAATATCCAACCTACAACTATTGTTGCTCTTAGGACTAGTTCATTCAGATTTGCTGAAATTGTCATTATTATGGTATACGCGGTACGGACAATGCGTGTTTAGTACTATCTGGAGCGGTCAACGCTTCAATTCTTTACTTTTACAATATTTTTCTGACCTGTATCCGTGTAATACTAGGTCATCAGTTAACTGTATGAATTCTATAATGCAATTCAGCCTTAATGGTCAAGGACTACTCGACAATTATGATGCAAGCAATTCAACCGACTGCGTTTGAATGACTAAAAGAGTGACTTTAACTTGTTAAATCCTCCCTAAATTTCGCGATGAATTAATAATATTGAATGCTCTGGGTAAATTGACCAGGAGATTGCTGAAATAATCTGTCCAAAGTCAGCAGACTAATATTCTTAAACGGAAATACTCAAATTATACAAATGCACAACCCACCTTGTTTTTTTTTGTCAATTTGAATAATTGGTCAATGCTTACACAACTACGTATTTAGCAGCCAGGAACTAATCTAATATGCATTCGAGGAAAGGCAAGTCCACCGTCGTCGAATAGTCCAGTGGCAATATTTGCATTTAATTTTAATGTTAATCATTTTCATATCATCATGCCTTGTTTGTTAAGGCGGGCTTCGGATGTGGAGAAATTTTTTTATATTTTCAATTCCTTTGGAGTGAAATTTTTTAGATTGGTAAGATATTATGAAGTTCTAATCGACGATACTTCACTCTTGAGATCAAATCAGAGCTATCATTCAAGAATTATAACTCTAATATACTGGAAAGCAAATTAAGAGGTATTTGAAATAAATGTGTAACAACAATATACTTCTAATAGAAGGAGCCGTTAAGTTAATCATGCATACAAATAATGATTTTGCTCTATTTCATGTTATGGACATCTTGAGATGTTGTTTGACCAGTTTGGAAATAGTTAATTTTTACTGACATTTGAAACTCTGCGGATAATTTCCTCCAAAAATGAGTTTCCAGCGCTTCTGATAAACCGGTCAAGAATCCGTCTTTTCATGCCATTTTCACTAAAGCTCGTGTCAACGTCAGTCCGATCATCGGATTCTGAAGTGGAATGGCTCCTATATTCTTTTAAGATTCGCAAAAAACAAAAAAAAATGCTGTGAGGTTTTTTCCGAATCCCCCTGCTTTGGCACCTGGTACGAGGGTGCAGGTTATGAGTGGACCCGTGCGGTGGATCGGGTTCAATTATTTCAAAAATAGAGAAACCGTGGTCCCAATCTCATGATCATTACAATATGACAATTTGATAAGTTTTGCCGTGGCGTATTCAGGAATATTTCCAGCGGGGGTTCCTAAAAATAAAGGGAGCAGGAATCGGAGAATCGGAGAGGAATCGGAGAATTGTGATTTTACGATTATATTGTGTGAGCTATGGAATTAATGACTTAAATAAACACGTATCAAACAATCAATCAATCAAACGCCCGCCGCCAGCGGCGGTCACCGCGGAGCGGCCGCCGGAGGCCAAAATTTGTGTCGACTTTTTGTAACATAATGTTGCATGTAAAGCGTATTTTTAGCACCAAATATTTAAGCGTTTTCAATTACATCTAGTCAGTATTTTAATTTCCAGGGGGGTTCGGACCCATAAAACCCCTCCCTGGATCCGCCACTGAAGTTTTGGTCTCATGAAGTTGAAACCTACAATTTACTACGACAGGTGGATAGGTATGTTCTGAAGCCAATTTTGACAATAATGTACCTTCTGTTGTCGGACTTACAATAAATAAACTGAGACAAAACTAGCATCAAGTACATCGACGTTCACTAGGTTGCAAAATATTTATTCCAATTAACTGACTTAACTGATAATTAGGTTGATCATTTAAAAACTAAACCTCAAGGTGTAAAATCATCATTGAAAAGAATTGTTATTGTTTTTATTCAAAGTTATATTTTATACAAGCGATGTCCTCACAATTCTTGTGGATAGTAAAATTTTGTACTTCATTTCAGTTATAATTTAACTTTGGAAGTATTTTGATGAGACATGGCCCAGAAGGAAGCATATGGTCTTCTCGTCCGTTTTGTCTTTCCTCCCTGAACATTAGTCTTGCCTTGCCAGTGCAATATTGACGGATCAAATTCGGTCCAGTGAAATGACGATGTGATTTTTCATGTCGTAACCAGTACGTAAACCCAAATCGAATTTCTCCAAGTCTTGGCAAAATCAACAAATTTTGAATCCAATCGAATTCACAATTTTCAATCTGAGCAGCAAAATAAACTGAAAATTGAATAGTTTTGAGATTTCGGAATGTCCGCGAAATCCAAGCACTCAGATTTTCCATGGATTCACAACTTTGGATGAGGCCAATGTCAAGTTTCCTCACTGTCGGAAGCGATAATTTAACACCCAAGAATTTGTCACAGTTTGCAAGGGTTAATTCTCCCAAATGAGGGCAGGATTGAAGCCAAAACATTTCGAATGGGTCAGCGTCAATATCACCATGGATAAAATTGATTGTCACTTGGGTGAGAGAATTTCGGTTTCGTCGAATGAGTTCTTGGATAGGTTTTGTAGTGCGAGGCGGCACCATTATTAGTCTAAGCTCCGGGGTGGTGGATGGAATCCCCTGTCTGGACCAGAACTGAGACCACAGTGGACACAGTGGAACTTGGTGAGACTCTCTGATTCCCAGACACATGGCGGTACTAAAAACAAACAGGATGCAATAGATTTATTACTAATTATCCGGTATATTTCGTGCTGGGGAAAATCACTTTCAGAATGTAATTAACGATTAGAAAGTATAAGCCCTAATTTCTGAATGCAATTTATTCCAATTTTATGTCTTTGAAGAGAACTTCGGAATCAAATGCTCATATTTACAATTACAGGAAAAGGTGTAGTAATTCACCATTAATATTTCAAACGTTAGATGCCCGCCCATGTTAATTTAACCCATGTTTTTGCATAAACCAAAAATTAAACCCTCGCCGATCCCCCATGTTATTCTCCATAAGAGAAAAAATGGAAAAAAACATGGCGGCCTTTCCCTCCCACCCCCACCCAGTCACGTGACAACCATCCCAACCATGATGCAAGACAGTGACGCCATCTTTGTCCGCCA
>JAQFYE010001846.1:0-20675 GCA_034694305.1 Protaphorura glebata | reverse complement strand
AAGTTTTGACCAAACTTTCGCCGTTCCTCCGACAACGCAAAAGTTTGGTCAAAACGGTCGTCTCTGCGCCTTAATGAAAGGGAACTTTTCCTACTCGAATCATTAAAATATAATGACTTTCGTTTTGACTATATACATTTGTCCACAGATTGAAGAGAAGGACGTTCAAATCTCTCGACTAGAGTTAGAACTTAGAAGACTTCGAACGCATTTGGTAGAGACGGAAGATCAATTTACGACGGAGACTGTGGCTAGCGAAGAAAAAGTAAAACAATTGGAGAGTGAATTGAAGGAATACTCTCAAGCTTTGCAAGACAAGTGAGTCAAGTCAACGGGAGCGCTA
The DNA here is from genome assembly GCA_034694305.1 of Protaphorura glebata. Lineage (NCBI taxonomy): Eukaryota > Metazoa > Arthropoda > Collembola > Poduromorpha > Onychiuridae > Protaphorura > Protaphorura glebata. Next base: position 20,332 of record JAQFYE010001846.1, on the reverse strand, counting down.
GCTCTTCTTTATTGATTTTTACCATTTGCTTCCTTTTCCAACGTTCATACTTCATACTCTGGTTTACGGTCCTTGTCCATCCGCTTTCACTTCTCGCACTAGTACACAGCATAGACATTGGGCAGTCGCTTTACTAAAATGCCTGGAAACCATATATGTCTATGTCGTAATGTAAATCAGGAGAATGGGAAGAAGTTAAAAGTAAATTGACGGTTACTTAGACCATTTTATGTGGAATAATGACATTGCCTGCTCATGTCTTTCAATAAATTCAGGAAAATCAAGAGATATTAGATACTTTAGGAAACTCAAGTTAGGACGGACTTCGGAGTGAGTGGATAATTTTACGGCAAACATTTTATTTGGACAGGAGGGACTAGTACGATGGGTAGATTGTTTGTGAGTGGGCATAGGAGTAGAGCAGAAGCTGACGACGATCGAATCTTCCTTCCTGGTCCGGTCGGTTCTTCTTTTCAAGGGAAAAGAAATTCTCTTGCGACTTAATCGATGAGCATTCTCTCAAATCTTTCTGTTTATCAACTTATTTTATTTTTTCCTTGATATAATAATAATTAAAGAATACACCCATTAATTGGCAATCGTCGGATAGAATTTCCTAACATAATCGCACACTTGTCGTATACATTATGTTATATTAGGTTTCCATTTGGCCTAGTGAAAATACCATTAGTAGCAGGGAAAGCGTATAGTTCTGAAAACGTCTTTAATGCAATCACAAAACTTTGTGTCTTCCTGAGGTCTTGTCACCCAACACCGCAATCAAGAAAGAATTACAGATTGTGTTTCCTAATTACATCGCAATGAACTCTGAAGCTAATGTCACATTATTGGACACGACAAACCAATAGCAAGGCATGATTATTATATCGGAGTTTCATCCGGTAGTCGACAGTATGGGGGAAATCATATAATTCATTCGATTTTGTATCACTTTCCGTATTTCCGTGGGTTTACATTCCTGTCTTATTAAAGTCAAGAGTCTCATGTATGGCTTACGGTATAGAATATGGATTCAGGTAGTCGTACTAGATTTGGATGGACTCTTCGCATGTCTTGTGTTCACCCTACACGTAATGCCATAAGTGTATGTTTTATATGCGTCCGACCGCTACGAGTCCAGTATTGATTGATTTCATTTTAGTCTCGACCAAAGAGGCGGGTCATCTATTGAATTGATAATTCCTAACTAAACACAGTGTTGTCATTCTATGGGTTGCAGATGAGAGTGAAAACATGGGAAAGGCGGGCGAGGTCGTGAATAATACAAAGAGTTCATGATTAGTAGAAAAGTTTTTTTTTACTTCGTTCAAAGTTGGGCAACTTCAATTTCATGAAAGGGTTTAGCGACCTGGACAAAATGTCGAACTTTATCCTACACTTGACCAGGGGAATTTGGAATAAGTAACGTTAGGCAAAACTTTTCAAACTCTGGACGTCCAATTTCGTAGTGAAAGATGGTGCCACTGTGTTTTCTAATATGAAACGTAACTAAAATGAAAAGTAAACTGACTCTAGTCTTCAGTGAGCACTATTCAGCATTAGTTCAGGCTATTCATATCAAAAGATTGGCCTTAATTTTTGGTCAACTCGGATGTCGAAAGTTCGAGTAAAGTAGGGTTCATCGACTACTCTTATTTTACCCACCTCTGAGACCACCCCGTGCGAGCGTCCAATGGTCCGCAATGCTTTTTTTTTACCTCACCAGGCGGACATGAATGGATGCATTTCGGATTTCGAAGAATTTATTTTTTCGATTCTTCATTTTTTGACATGTCAAGGCACAAAAAAATCCATATTTGGGGATATCTGATAAATCTGAAATTTCAAATTGAAAACTGTTTCTTCCGAGAAGAGTTTATTAGTTGAGTATTGCACAAGTAATGGGAAACCGTTTCGCATATTTTATGATTCGGAATTCTGACTTAAGAAATAGATGAAAAATGCTAGAACATTTAGGTATGTGGTTTGTTTGTAATGTGTACCTAATTTTTTCTGGAAATACATGTCAACCCATTTTACGTAGGCGGATATGAGAAAATTGTGTATGTATGAATGTTGAATTTTTAATATTTTGAACAGAGAGCCGAGTGAAGACGCGAGAGATGAAATAGTTAGGCTTATAGGAGAAAGAAATGAGGCTTGGGCCCAGACGTCAGTCTTTCAAGATCAAACACAGAAGCTGACGACTCAACTCCAGAATTTACATTTTGTTCTGGAGCAATTTCAGAAAGGTAAGTTGAAATTATGTTTCTATTAAAGCAAGTTCCTTTCATGATATTGTTAATTCGAAAGACAATATTTTCAAGTTTCAAAAAATCAATTCACAATATTCAAAGTTTTGATGACGGTTTCAAATGTGTTGATAAAGAATGAATGATCTCTCCCTGGGGTTTCTTAAACGTAATAGCATTTTTTAATTTTCAATATAAAAGCCAGTGTACAGTAAGGTTTCACAGTCTAAAGGCCTGGCTATATATATGGAGCTAACCAATGCCTTTTTCCCGAAATACATAGACAGAGCTTACAGAGAATGTCCATTACGTAGCTCAATCTATATGAAGAAATATTTTCGGAAATAGAGTATTGAGGCAAACGAAAAAACTGAACTTAAATTAACAGCGGCTCATCTTATGTGTAGTTCAGTAATAACCGTAGTAAGGTGCTATCAGGTACCTTTTTTAAGTATTTCAAATCACGTGGTGTAAAAATCATTTGTATTTCGAGATGTCTGTTTGATATGTATGCATTTAAAAAAAAACTCCCGTCATCTTTCACCCAACATTACTCACAATCTCATATCTAGTCTGCATTGTGTGTATTTGAACAGAGAAAGAAGTTGAGATTGGAGGAATTGAGCGTCGCTGTCGGTACGATATGAATCAATTAGAGCAGAAGAATGAGGTGCTGAGAAAGGAGTTAGAGAAGCAAGAAAGTTTACTAGAAAAAGCCAAGTCAGGATTGGACGCAGCACAACAGCTCAATGTTCAGATTGAAGAACGGACGCGTGCCATTGCGACTCTTAAAGCCCAAGGTGAGAAAATCCTACTTATTTTATTTCTTTCTCTTTTTCGTAGCTTTGAGATGTTAGATAAACTACATCCTGTAAGTACGGAAAGGAGATATTGGATAGGATACGAGAATGGGGTTAGCAAGGGAAGTAAAAAAAACTTCTCCTTTCTTCTCCTTTCTTTTTATGTTGAGGTGAAAACTGAAAACTAACTATGAAAACTAACTAGGCTACATAGGCTAGGCGAAACATTGCATTCAATCTTGTTTTCACTTTGCATTACTTTTTGTGTTTTGTACTTTTGTACTACGGCTCTGACGGATTAGATATTTCCTTGTGATCAGGGAATGTATATATTAAATCTTACGTATTCATCCCAACCCATCAGATATCTCAATCAATTCAACTACTAAACTAAATGGAAACTCATGTTGTACCGCTATTATTTTTATTCTTGGTTAAACGTGTAGATATTAATTTATTTTGTATTGTTGCGAATATGTAATGTATAGTATGGTTTATGATTAGCACACGGTTGTTTGACTTTGCATTCGCATCAAGCTTTGCATGTGGTCGAGTGTCAAATATCAGTTGGTAATTTGGGGTGAACTTAAGAAATCTCTCAAGTTACTAGCGGGTATTAGCCATTTGATCCAAGAAACGCACGCATTTTGATTTATTTGAGTTTGACCTGATGTCGCTGCTACTGCTCGGAACTTTTTTTTTGCACTTATCCAAATCCAAATTTATTTGTTTTAATTTGCTTCCGTAGAAAATTTTGTTCTGTTCTGACATGAGTTTAAGTTCTTATAGAATGATTGATTCATAAGAAGGAGAAGTTAAGGGTTTTAATTTGAGAGAGCAATGAATACTATAACTAGGCAAGTTTATTTCTCTTGGGCGCTCGCCGACTCGCCGTCGTGGAACCCGAAAACTTTGAGACCGCACATTTTAGTACATGGAAAGTTTGTAAAATTATTAGAAATAAATACCTAGTTGTGAAATGAAAATGAGGGAGTTTTGTTGAAGGGGAAGAAAAGTTTGTAGGTATTGTATTACAGTACAGTTTAAAGAGTTGAAGTCCCAGTCGTCCTACATATTTTCTAATTTATGCATGGTTTTCTCCATTGGTGTGCTACTCTCCTCTGGGCCGGCCAAGTCAGTCAGTTTACTCTAATGTAATTATACTTCTCCGAAAATTCATTTCATTTGGTTGAGAAATTACACTACTTAATTTTCTTCTGTTTCTGTGCAATCCTCATTCTGTTCCTTATGTTTTTGCCAGCGAATGTTGTTCCAATGGAATGGAATGCGTGGAAGGTGAAAGACTCCTGGTGTTACAAGGGAGAGTACGGGGCTGTAGAACTGATATCAGCTTTTTTCAGGATTATCCAATTTAAACGTCATAGTTAAGTCGAGAGATAATTTTTATTTTCTTCATTGAGAGCCGTGCAGGTGAGGGTATTGCATTGCAGATATTTGTAATTCCCGAAATACTGGCTATGAGTAGTATCACGATGAAATCCATGTAGTCAGGACACCCAAGTCATTAACCTGAAGGTTTTGGACTTATCTGCGTTTAGATCCGAATACCGCTCCCTTTACGATCGTTTAAGGCGCGAACACTGAGCGACAGTGGGGAAAATCAATGGGGGAGACTATGTTACGATTGTTCCGATAATATTATAGTGGACAAAGAGGAAGAGGACTGAAAATATTTTGCTTTCACTTGTATATGTGTCGCTTGTAAAGTAAAATTGGAGTGGATATTAGAAATTATATTGTCTTACAATAAACCCCATGGCATCATGATATGACAGTTTATCATCCAATCCAAATGGTCACCTTGTGGAGAAAGCGTACAAAACACGACACGTTGCGTTTCTCCTGCCCCGGCTTACCTTTAAAATTCATTTTAATTGTTTTGGATAATGGTTGTGAAACTCACTCATCCGTATGAACATGCCTGTGCATTGTCCATCAAAAGGTGTACTTTAAAGCCCCCGGAAGAAGAATTGCACAATTTGAGGGATGGGCCGGGCGGGTTGAGTTAAACAACAACGCTGTGGTAAGGAAAGCTTCCAAGGAAGGAATGATTCTGGGGCTTTTGAATATTTTAAACGAATGACCGGTTTCATTTAGGAATAATATATGAAGATATTTGAAGCATGGAATATGATATTACCTTATGTTTGCCTAGCATTTAGGGAAAAAGCAAAAGGTATGTATATGGTCAATAATATTTTCGGGGGAACTAGACGAACATCGCCATCGCCAAAGCTATAATTTCTGGAGTGAGTTGAGTTTTGGCCCGGGGTTTGGTTTGCTTTTGGGTTATTTGAGTATTTAAAAAGGGTAAACTACAGAGACACTTATTTTAGTCGCAGTTGAGAAGTGAAAGACAGTTCATTGTTAGGTGGACTGAAGATAGAAAGAGGTCATCGTTCAACTGTCTGACTACTTTCCCTTGGATTAGTGATATTCGACTCTGAATTTGTAATCGGATTTGAATTTGAAAGATTTTCTTTCTCATTTTAATTTAATTTAAAGGCGAATTAGGTTTGGAGTTTTCTCCAGACAATTATTGTACAATATTAGGCAGAAATTGATCATATAAATTGAGCTCCCTAGTGTAAATATATTTGTGTTAAATGCTTCTGGGTTCTGGAATTGGTTTGGTCTACTGCTCTTTGTGAAAAACTCTCTACATTAGTAAAATCTCTGACAGCGAGGGAAACTTAACTTGTGTGGTGGCTGTAAACTTCGACTGAATCCATTTGGATGAACGAACAAACTTTCGACTAAACTTACATATTAGTTGCTTGGACTAATCTCATTTGGTAACTCAGAGACGTGTGAAAACCATTCCCTCATACTCTGGTTGAGTGGAAATAAAAGTTCTCGGGTTGCTCAGTGAGATTTGGCCCACGACTAATGCATTACTTCACAAATGAATACTAATTCTCTTTTAAAAGGCTGGATTTCACGTTTTCACCTTCTTCAGAATGTGCAACTAACAAAACTGACGTTACTAGTACGACTTCTACTTGGTTATCCTTTCATATGGTTCATTTTCTATTATCGATAATTTTGTGGATACGTTTTAAATTTTGTGTTCTCAGTAATTAGGACATACTTGGTTGGTATTGGTTTGTGTTAGATAAAAGTTTCTTAAAATTCTAGAAATTGATGTTGTGCGGTGTATGGAAAAATAAATTTCTGTCTATTTTCGTTATTCTTTGTGTAGTAGCTTAAAATTGAATTGGCTCATATTTACTGAATATAGCTTCGCTACTACTTTAGAATTTTCTTGAACTTTTTAGCTAGATGCCGTACGGAAGGGTGTAGATTAAGATGTGTACTCGGATTTGGTATCAAATGTTTTTTGTTTTCTGTGGATCATATACATAAATCTAATTATGTCAATAAATCTTGGTTTCTTCATTTTTCTATGTCAATATAATACTTGTAAAAATAACGGGCTTCTACTCTTACGGGTGGAAAATTTCCCGACTCGAAACCCTAGCTGTATTCCAATTCTAATTCCAAACTTTCTCCAGAATACGGGAGAAAGCAGTGAGATATACTGTCATCACCGCCCTCTCGGGTACTATTCGATATTTTTTCATATTTGTGATTTTGGAAAATGGTGCGTTGAGACATTTTTCTTGGAATAAAAATACTACTTTTTGATTCCACAGTATTTGAGTTCAGATTTTTCTCCACTTTCCGTATCATTTCGCTGTATTTGTCTTGCCTGCATATGTGGTTTGGCTATGGTGGGTTTGTGACGAGGACTTCGGGATTTCAAAGAAGTCCCATTAGATTTTATGTGGGAGGAGTTGTTAGGGAAAAGCACGGTGGAAGTCCAACCCGTATTATGTTTGTACTTTCTTCTCCGCGTTGTCGGGAATAGATAATGAAATTGTGGGCTGAGAAAATTAAATGCGAGGAACTGCGCTGTTCTCGAGAGGGCTAGACAAAGGAAACATTGCATAGTTTAGCATCACATTGCTTTGTATCGAATTCGAAGAGCCCACGAAAGTAATATTTTATTAACTTAGTCTTGACTTGGTAAAGCGGACGGACCATGTCGTCGTCGTCTTGGTTCTTAGGTTTTAGGTATAAGGGAGGGTTCATAAAATAATTTTGTGATAAGGACTCGGACTCTGCACATAAGAAAGAAGTACATGTATACTGTTCAAACCGAAAACTTAGGTTAGGCAAATGTTGCAAGAGACAATAAATGCCGTTTTCGTTTAATAACTCATATTGTCCTCCCCTGTATTGATTTTGAGTTCTGGGGATACTTCAATCCATGTGGGTGAATTATAAATGAGACTTCAATTATTTAATACGGGTGAAATCTTTTTAAGTGGTCAGATAGTTTTACCCTCACTGATGACTATTAAATAATTCTTGACTTGTCTGACTTGGCTTTGTCCTGTATTGTCACAGTATAGCTATGTTTTCGATCTACCGTACGACTCTTTTTGGTCATTACAGTTATATTACGTTTTGGGTTACATTCCTCGGACGAAGACTTTACCCACAAGGGGCAGGCCCGACAGAATTTAGCAATTTAAATTAAATGGAACATTATTACTCGTGGATTTATTGAGCGAAGCGATTAATTTTGTTGACTATACAATGTTATTGGATAGGATCCCAATATGTAGTGTGTTTATTATCCAGGTCGTCTCTTTTGACCCCACATGTACCTAACCCAGTTACTTTATGTTGTAGGTCCCTTGGTTTGAAATAATTATTTGGACGGTAAGCACATATCATGGACAGCATTTCGAATATGTCAGGTCACATTAATTATCAAACCGCTTTCACCGAGTGACCTTTAACCAAAATATTCTGGCCAATGACTTATGAAATAATAGTACAAACTTTAATTTGCCTCCAAATTAAATCCTTTCCTTGGACGTTTCAGAAATGTAATAAAAGCTAACAATATCCAATATACCCCACCCCCATTCTTACTTTCACCTTTGCAAGTGTATTCGTGTTGCTTACGAAAAAATTGTATTTAAATAGGGTCATCTGGAAAGTCCGCACTCCTTGCATTCTTTCCATCCCCGGTCGTGACGTCTAAAGTTCTTACACAGATAATGACTTGTGTATTATTGAAAGCCTGGACACTTGAGAACTCGCGCAGGTGCGCACGCTTTGGCTAAAAATGTATGAGCATTTGACCTGTAGCCTGATTTGATTTGTTGCCCTCGACACTTACATGCATGTACATTATTTGCTCACTATGGAAAGATCCGGTGCCCTGGGCGTTTTTATTTCGTTTGTACGTACTAGATATTGTAAGGTGTGCATAAGTAATTATAATTCGTGTAACTAGCTTTTAATTTGGATGGCCCTCTTACTAATTGCCCTCCAGGGAGGGCTCTCAGATAACCTGAGCTAGGTTTTTAAAGAGATAGTTTGGCTTGGCATTGTTGGCTATGCGTAATTAAAACCGATAACTTAAGATCCCTCCATGATTGTATTTGGTTGGCTGACTGCATGGTTCCTGTATTATTACATTTTCTCCTCAACCTCAGCGTGTGAGCTCCTCTGAAACTTTCTCTCTATTCAAAGAAAATATGGAAAGATTTTATCCGAATAACCAACCTGAACCCCAAGTGTTCTTAGGAAGGAAAGGTAGGGAGGAGGTATAAACTACAGTATGTGGACTAGACCAAAGTAAAGTCTCGTTTATTTCTCGGCGTCTTCGTTCGTTCGTTGTTAATGTCGTGCCGTGACCCAGATTTTGTGCAACTACCCGCATCCTCAGCTCCAGAGTTCGTACTACCGAGAATGTAATGCAATGATGATGATGATGATCATGATATGTCTGGCTTCTCTCCTTGCCCCCATTTGGCCTTGTTCTTGTATCGACCGACCTTCTAAGGAATTGGAATGGATTGGAATGGATTGGATTGACACCCAACCGGGTTGTTTAACTCTGTTTTTGGCATTGGTATGATCATTCTTAATCTCTGGAATGGACATTTTGGTTTCTTTTGGAAGAAATTCTGCTTTGCATTGCATTTGGCTATGAGTATTACGTCAGGTAAATGAAATTTGACCTTTGACCTCTCGAGGTCAAGACGGTTCGTACCAGTTGTCTGTCTAATACTTGTAGTCCGTTGCATGAATTCTACCCAGCTCGATTTCTCATAACTAATATATTAAATGGGAAGTTTGGAATGGAATGGAATGAAGTGAGATAACGGGTAACTGCACGAAAAACATGGAATGGAGTTGTCAATCGAAGAGTCAATAAGCATGGAATGTTTTCCCTCGTAGAAGAGAGAAAGAGAAAGCGTGGACATAATCTTAATACAGAAAGCAGGAACTGAGTTTGTAAGAGGAAGAAAGTGAAGCACGAGAGCTGTCAAAAAATGAACGAAGAAATGAAGATATATTTTATATGTAGTTGTACCAATACGTGTGTGTGTGTGGATAAGTACTCCTGTGGCATACTAGAAGGAATAAATCTTATCCCGGAGAAAGCTGGGAAAAAAGCAAGGGAAAATGTATTATATCTTTCTCTTTTTTGTGATTGAGATGAGTTGATAGAATTGAACACGTTAGGTTTTTAGTATAAGAAGAGAAAGCATTCGTACTAAAATCATTTTGATCTGATTTCAATTTAAGAGCCTCTTGTCGTATTTATTAGTCTTCTTCATTTTATTCTTCTTCTTTCTGGACGGCCAGAAAAATAGACAAGAAGGAAGAAATGGAATTGAGGTCTGAGACTGAGACTGCTAATGTATTACGTTAGGTTTCTTAGTATCTCTTAAGATTTTTTTATTTGGCCTTTTTTTATTCTTTTCTCTTCTGTTCCTCGACTCTTTTGGATGGATGGAACGGACGAACATTGCATTACAACAGTGCACGAGAGAGAAGTTGAGCTGTCTAAACTGAAATCCCAGATGGAAGAAGTGGCCAAAAACCTTGATGGGAAAATTGATCGGTGAGTGAAGTGAATTCAAGTTTTTATATTCTAGCACTACTCGTATACCACCGCTACTATTTCACAGCAACTTTATGTATGGGAGCACCGCATCAACTTCACTATTGAATTGCATGCGTATGTAAAATGCGAATACAGTTTTTCCAGACACGCCATTCCGTAACGTCTCGTGTTTAGTTAATTGGAAGGCCCTCTCCCTTTCCTTCACTTCGTTTAGTTCTTTACTCAAATGTAACTATTAATAAAATTTCGGCGACTTGGTTTAGAATTTGTAGATATTTCTGAGTTAACGATAGCCTCACTCCGTCAAAGAAACGACAAACTTTTACTTAACTGTTTTGATGCTTGCCCACTCGGATGTATTATTTGAGCAATTCATTTTCATCACGGATTGAACATTTATTTGTCGGAATGTTTAATTTGGTATAATGGTATTTACCCTAAGGCGAAATATATATCTGTCTATTTAATTCTTTCGTCGATTCAGTTGAATTTTATAGGATAAGCTTTAATTTTTTATGGTAGCTTCAGTAGCTTGCCAACTTCAATACATGACTCTTGAAACTTGAAACTGAACTATCTTGAAAGGACCGAAGGAAAATTATTTTTTTAAAGAAATATCGGACTAACTCGTGACTTATATTAATCACAAATAAGCATCGTAATAAAGAAATATTTTTGAATCGAGGATCGCCACAAGTACAATATTACAAAGATCATCTCGCCATAAAACTACTTGGCTCGATTGTGTATCCAAAATATTTGTACATATATCGACGGTATACGTTTTCTGTTTAGCTTAAATTATATTAGATGACTTCGCGTAATCGTTCAATTTTAGCCATAGTCATTCATAAGAAAACTTTGTGTGCAAGAATGTTTCAGAAACACAGTTTTGGGTTACATCATTCTTCGGCTGCTGGTCCAGCCTATCATAATATGGAAAAAGCTTTCCAGAACAACTCTTTCGACTAGGACTGAGGTAGTTGGTAAAAAAATAAATTAAAGGGAGGATTCGTAGTTTATGTCTAGCCTTCCGTGTTAAAGGGTTGAGAGATGAATGGCATGGCCAAGAGACGTCCACGATGAGAGATTGTAAAAGGAGAAAGTACGAAAAGTAAATGGAGTTCAGAGAGCAAGCAGCCTGGATTGCATTGGAGCCAAGGCTTGGAAAGAAAGATAACGAAAGGAAAAAATATAGAAAGTTGTTTCTGGAGAATTGCTGGTTAGTCAAGGCTTGGCTTTTGTACGTAAGTACATACCTAGAACATATATGGGAGTGTATGCTTGGAAGGATAACTGGGAAACTCGAAAGGGAGATGAAACTCAAGAGAGATGTCTTTTGCAGGCTTCTTCTGTAGTGTGTGTAGGTATAAGGTATAGAGAAGGTTTATCATAAGTAATGCAGAAAGTTTGATATGCAAACGAAAAGGGAGATGGAGAGAAAGTTGAGTTCTTGGGTTTTGGGAGTGTGGAAAAGGGAGAAGTGGAAAGGAGTCGAAGATGGAGCATTACAAGTATTAGAGAACAATCGAGTTTTCTTTTACGAATGTGAAGAAGTACCTGTAATACCCGGTTTGGTTCGTAGTAGACGATAGGTAAACTACAAAAAACTCAACTGCATTTTGTCCTACGATATGTATCCGGCCAACTATTTGTCAAAGTTAGAATTGAACTGGACAAACAGAAGACGAGGCAAGCATTCATGCTTTCAAATAGAAAACCAATGCAATGCAGTCAAGTCAGTATATCATGTAGTTTGTCTCTATGTTTTGTGTGTCCTGACGATACTATCGTAACGCTGGATAGCTTTTCGATAAGTCGATAGAAGAAAAGAATCGGATTTGTCTTATGCATCCATAGTATATCAAGTATATCTACTTTCTAGCTTTCTCCGTAATTTGTTGTATCTAATTAATTATTGTTGTATCTAAATGTTGATCGCGTTGGTTTGACTAAATACATAAAAAAAATTTATTGATGATGGGGATAGTGGGTCGGATTCCGATTAGATTTCCTTCCAAATCGAAAATGATTTAGCGTGTATTTCCAACTCACGAAGATTTTGGAATGGCCTTAGTAGCACTAATGAATGTAAGTGTGTCTGATTACATCGTTAATTTGATTTTTTTTTGTCATGTTTGAAGGTATTTGGTGAAAAACTTGATTGTGGGCTATTTTTCTACACCATCTGACAAGAAAAAAGAAGTCCTTAGAGTATTAGCCACAGTGTAAGTCGTTTTTTAATGTGCATTCAACTTATATTTGATTAAATTACATTGGCTTGGTTTTGAAGGTCCCCACTTCACTTCAAATTCGTAGTATGTGTTTTCAACAGTGTAATAATACACCAGATAATTCATTTTAACACGATACACATAAAAAAGACATTACAAAAACAAATACTAATTATTGTATTTATTTACTTAGCCTTGACTTCAATCGAGAAGACAGACAGAAAACAAGTTTAGAGTCTGCTCCAATTTGGCCATTCTCAAGACCTGAGTTGTCGACGACTTCACAGGATAAGCAGGTATTACTCTCCGTTGTGTATTTATGTTGTAATTTATGGAAAAAGTTATCACACGTCTTGGAAAGAGGACTCATTCCCTTCCTCTGTCATAATTCTTGACTCTGAAGTGAAAGTGGGAGAAAGCTATAAATTCACCTTCCCAACATATTAAGGTGTCTGTTGTGGCCTAGGTTGGGTTTTGGTATTTTTTGTTACGATAAAGATAAGCAAACAATTAATTGACAATGTTTTAAAGTTGACGAGTTTCTTGGGGTAGGAGGGAAACATGTATTTCATTAAGTACACTGTTCTCTCTTTCTCTGCGTGCTTTATCTCGTAAAATATTATGTTTCGTATTTATTTTGTTTTCATTATTTTCACAGTCGTTGTCTGAGGCCTTCATTCATTTCTTAGAGAGTGAGTCTCAACCAAAAGTGGAGCTAAGAATTCCAGCCGAGGAAATGACTCGAAGGAACTCCCGGGTAAGTGTTCAAGTGTGTAAATTTAAGTTTTACTCTTTTGCGAAGGTATTAGAGGCTAGCTTTTAGTGCTCGTTCGCTAAACGAGACTTGAATTTGAATGAATTCTCTTCTTTTTTTCGTCCCTTCTTTGACGCTTTTACTGTGAAGCGTTAGTGTTCTAAAATAACGTCGAGAACGTACGTGTGCAGTGTGAATTGTCTGAATGCTAATGAACTCATCGTAAATTTTCATTTTCAGTCGAGTGGGTCTTCCTCGGTCGTCGGTCCTTCTTCGTCTACTCCGCCGCCATTGTCAGGAGTGTCAGGGACTCTAACAAATTCATCACCTCCTCCTCCTCTTAGCGTTTCAGACATGTTCATGTCAATTCCAGTCCTGAGTCAAGTGGACCATAGCAATTCAATCCTCAAAGATGTCCTCAACCCAAAGCCTTGACTTTCTCCTGAGGTCGTAGTGGCAAAAGAAGAATGGGTGGAAGGGTGGCAAAGATTCGGAGAGATCAGTATTAACTCCAGCAACACCCTTGAGCAAACCTCATCGTCCTCATCCGCCCTCCTGTCTCCTACACTAGTTCGAGAGGTGCAAAAGAAATTATCCTGAGAATTTGCTCCTTTGCATAATAATACTTTTGGATTCTGGAACAGAGAATATTCATTCTCATCACTAGTTAAGCAGATGAAGTCGGTCGGAACCCAGAGAGTGGGTTGACAGAATAACTCATTTTCCAACTTCTTCAGCCATTCATCTGCTTAACACTTCCTTCAACGTTACAATAATCTTGGGTGGATTCAAGAGGAATTTGATTTTTGTGTACCGTACCTGATTTTAAATGTAGGGAGAATTTCTATGTCTACTTGTTATAATTGTATCGAATCGAATCGCGGTATTCCACTGATAAAGTATATAATTAAAACCATGTCATGAAATAATGACATAAATACAAGCGCATACATATATATATAAGTAAATATTTATCTTTTATAAACTGTTTAGTAAGGAACGGAGGTGTAGTTCAAATTTTAAGTTGAAGAAATGCAATCCCAATGTGGTTTTGATATCAAAACTGTACAGCCCATAATAATGCAAATTGAAAGTAATGAGAGAGCAAATAAAATGATGACGGATTTCAGACAAAATTGCGATTGAAGTCCATTACAAAAATCTTTTTTATTATTATACATAATTAGAGACTAAGAACTGGACACATCGATTATTTAATTTATTTGGCTTTGTCAATCGTAATTTTTACTCAAGATTTTTTTTCCATTATAGTTAAATATTTTTAGTTTCTTATTATTAATAATTATATTCTATTCTATACAGTATTATGTACGTTTCGTAGTTATCTACCAACAGGAGTCTATTCAGGGGAAATCGACCACTACAGAGTTTTAAATCCACACCCACACACACCACACCACATCACCCCTGGAAATTATGTTCATGTCTTTTGTACACAAGACTCCCTTTATTTGCTACGAGTGGAAAGAGATTACTCAACATCTTAGTATCTCATTAAACGAACAAATGACAATGCAGCCTAGAGCTAGAGTAGAACTAACAAAAGAATGCTTATGCTGTGATTCTCATGTAAATCTCGTTGTTTAGTCTGTTCTGCTCGTCTTCTTTCGCTGGATAAATTATCCAGAAAACTCAATTCTCTGTGTGTAAGAGTTGCAGAGCTCGTTTAAATTTCCAGCTTGTTCTTTTGTCCGGAATGGAAGATCTTACAGTTTACATAAATTCATGAGTCTAGTTTAGTTAAAACGTTTTTTTCCTAATTATGTCTTGTACTTTGTGCCACTAAACAAAACACGAACGTTTTACTGAGTAAATTAGTTTTGAAATAACTACCGAACAGACTCCAGTAATAGCTTCTATTCATATAACAAAAAGTTCTCATTTGTATTTAACTCAATAACTGCTTTTTATTTTTGATTGACTTTCATTTTCAAGTAATTTAAACTGAGCTGATATTTTCAATTCAACCATATTCGTCATGGAAGTTTATCACCAGAAGCTAAGTATTTAGGAAACTGAGTTAGGCAGCTGGATTTAGAACAGAAACGTCTCGTGAGTTATCCAATTACGATTACCAATTATTATCCTTTTGTGAAAGCAGAGAAGCGTTGAGCTTTACTCTTTCCGCCAATCATCAAATTGTTCAAAGAAATTATTTATACCCACTTATTTGAAAGTCTGCAGTTACACATATTTAAAACTCGAATTAAAATTAAAAACAATAACCGAACCACAAACATACAGATCTCATCAACTAGGAGTTTTTAACTTTTCAAAACATTTAGCAAAACAACACAAACTTTTGTAGATATTCCAAAAAACATTTTATTATTCCTCTCGAGGTGTTTTGAATAATTATATTATGAACGTATTATTGAATACGAGACTCCATTTCCTTCATATCCACAGCACATGGTATCACTTCACAAAATTCCACACTCACTCAAATTGGGAGCAAACTTAAATATCCGGGATAGTTTTATTTATTAGTTCTCTTAACCGGCCACACATAATTGTATCAACCATAACTGCTTTTCTCAAAGCAGCTACCTAATCTAATTAAAGAGTCAAAGTAGTGTTTTAATTAATGTTAACAATAGATAATAAATTACTTTAATTAATTTTTATGTTTACTCCATAAACCGGGCAGCGGAGGTGTCGAGATTGAGTTGGGTCGTTCCAAGCAAGCTCGGACACCAGCTAATGAAGAAATATTGACTGAATGGATCTGAGAACAAAATCCTGAGTCATTTGTGGTCGAGTCCGATGAGACAACTCTCGGTAGTCGCCAACAAAAAAAAACGGGTCAGCTTAAGGAATTATTTTTCCCGGAGGAAGTAAGTCAGTGGAAACGGGGAAAGAATTTATTTTCCGTTATTTTTTCTTTCGAAGATACGTATAAGTCGATCAAGCGAAAACACAAACGTTTCACTCACACTGCACCTTTGGATTTACTTGACTGCACCACACACACCGTGAACCCTGGACCGTGGAATCGTGGCCGGGGACGACGGCTCACGTCATACCATTGGATTGTACTGCATATGATAGAATGAGACGACTCAAATATATTATTTCTCACTTTCTCTGGACTTTCTCCGTTGATTACGAGATGAAAGGCTTTCATCCTTCAGCACAACGGACTTTCTTTTGTCCTTCCATTCCAGAACTTACTGACACGACGTTTGCGTAGGCTATCCAATTCATCTTCGTTCACTTTCCTTGAGTAGTTTTACTCCTGGCTTGGCATGTTTTTGTGTTTACTTTCTTGGAATTTTTGAAAGAAGATATTCTGGAGAAACGAGAAGCTGGGTGGATGAATTCTTGGAGAAAGTGACGTAATGTTTCTCTCACCCGATCAAATGAATGTATTCAATAATATGTATGTGGGAATGAATGTTTCAGAGGAGGTTGTTTGGATGGATGGAAGCCTTGCATGGTTGGTGTTATTTGAACTTGAGAAATGTTTGAACTTTCTCCGGTTGAGTAAGTCAACTTTTGTGTGTGGGGGGGGGGAGTTCGCTCAGGTGATGTCATCTATTGTTCACGTTCATTTCATTTCGTTCGTCTCAGAATTCACACTCGCATCTGAATTTCACTAAATACAACGACTTTCCACTCAAGAGTGTTACAGACTGATACACCAACTACTACTGCTACTGCTTCTCAAATCCTTTTACTAGAGTCTCAAGGATTAATCGAATTGCTATCTTGTAAATAGTTTCGATGTTGTCCGTGTAACGATCCCCAAGCGTGATCTTCACAGACTCCAGGAATGGCTTCTCAATTTTCTGTTCAAAAAAAGTTCAAAACAAAAGTTAGTTACATTTATACACACAGTAGTTTTGTACAGTTTACTGAGGGATAATATCAAATTAATGCTTGAGCGCTCTCGACTGAGTTCTTAAAGTTTTCTTCACATAAGTAAGGTTTCGTGAGTAACCAAATCCTCTTCCTTAATTAATTGTTCCAACTTCGTCATACGATACGATTCAGTTGACCTGTTTGGTTCTGTCTGGTATCTATGTATAATCGAAATGAAAGGTTTCTTTCTCAGGTATGGAGAAAATTTTCCTCATGGGCTTCTTACATTGAGTTGATATGTAAAACCAGTCAAGAAGATCGGAGATACACGAAGACAGAGGCGGTTAACCTGAGTCTTGGAACCATTGTATTAGAATTATTGTTCAATTTCAATTTGTCTAGTCTAGCATGGCTTAGGAGATTCCAGAAACAAACTTTCAATTCAACTCACAATGCACAAGGAAGATCAGGACGGTGTTCATTGTAGGTAGACCTGCCATTAGTGCCATTTCCTTCCAGTCCTCAACTTATACTGTATACAACTTAACGACAGGGCTCTGTACAGAATGCCAGGCACTAATAGTTGTCAACTCTTAGCGAAGCGTCTTAACTCTTAACTGTATCGAGCACTTCACAGAGTTCAAAAATGTGTAATACATATGTACGGGAGTAATATAAATCAAGAAATAGTACCGAGAAGGGATGTCATTACTGGAAAGCTTTTTCGTTTCTCTTGCTATTCTAGGGTGTATCAGAAGCCACTGATACCTGTAATAGTTAAATTTAATCTTGGTATTGTGAGATGAAAATATTTCATCGCACATCAGTATCCTTTGACTGTTGACCATGGTTGGATCATGAAATGGGACAAAGATAACGGTACGTTCGTTGCGTCCTTGAATCCCTCAAGAGGACTTAATGTAATGTTACATAAAATAAACTATCGTGAACCCTTATTGGACAGTTTGACTCAAATGTGTAGCCGTTAGAGCTCCCTTATGGCCTTGCGACACGTTGGTCTTAGCCATATCAATGAAGCCAAGCTTATAAAGCTAAAACGCCGCGGAGGCTTCCCACGTCACCACGTCAGAGTCATCATACTTGGATTCAGAGTTTAAACTAAATTGAAAAGGTATGTTGGAAAACGTAAGAGTATTTTCCTAGAATCCTGTAAGGAGCTAGGTAATTCATTCGTACATTCACATGGACCGGATGATAAGTTTCATTTCTACTTTCACCCGTACTTTCACTACGAACCAGAACATATTATCGTTCAGTTTTTCCTCTTTAACAAAGCACTCTTGGGAGTGAATTTCACCAGTACGTAAGTACGTACAATCTAGAATATAATATGTATGGATTCACATAAACACAACCCAACATTTGGGAGTTGGCAGTACCTTTCACCAAGTTTTCTTTTTGCCCACGCGTACAATTTTTCCCAGAGAAAATTCCGCCCAGGCAACTTACTGCTGTGAAAGCCCTCAACTGCTTCTTCTTTTACTACGTTTTAGTGATGCTAGGATGCATTCCAAGTCCAGGCCACGAGTGATGTATTCTCTTGCCTCAACATCATAATACAACCCGTCAGTTTAATCCTCACTCAACGTTAACCTGACCTTTGCTTTCCTTCTTCAGTTACAATTGGAGTTGGGCCAAATTTCACAAAATAAGGATCCGTTTTCTTTTCTAATCTCGCTCAGTCGAAATCTTTTCTGCGTGGGCGGATGGGCGTTCGTAATGACGCAATGAGACTTTCACAGTTGGCTTTCCCTACTTGTCATAGAGTTGTGAAACTCAAACTGCGACAATAAACAATAATTTTGTTGGTAAAAAATCGGAGTCGGAGTTTCTAGTCTTAGAGCTTCTCATGGATCGGACTGCGTCCTATTCGAACCTGATTGGGCGGGTTAATTTCTTGGGCATCCGAAGCTGATCCGATAACCTTCGGATCAAACAATGAGATCCGAACCCGAATTAAACCCCTCACGGATCGGATTGTGTCCCACCCGAATCCATCGGGTTCGAGTTACAACAGGTCTATCCGAATCCGCATTGGCAGGCTAATATTATGGCCATCCAAAACGATCTTTCGATACAACCCATTGGATTTTGGATACGTATTTAATTACAGTCATCAACTTCATAGCACACACAACATAAACATCGTAGATGAATCATTGATTTATCAGTGAGTGTCGTCAATACCGACTTTATCTAGACTTAAATATTAGATCCTATCACCTTCTGATCAAATAATTATTTGCTAAGTCATCCGAACTCGGTCCGATCCAGTAAAGTATCAGTGAGTTATAAAGTCATTTAGATTGGTGACGCGCACAGAGCAGTCAATCCTGGCATGCCAGTCCCTTAATGTGCCTGCTCTGTGGTGACGCGAGGTTAGAATTAGTGCTTCCATAGTTTCACAATTTGCAGCCACAGAAATCTGACTGTGATTTACCGTAAATGACCGAACAGAAGGGCTTTGTTCATTCAGGCAGTTTCAAAGGTCGAAGACTTTCACCACCTCCTCCAATTGGTTACATGGAGAAGAAAGACCCGGCTGAATTTGAGCACAGGACTCTAAGCGGCACCAGGGCGTTCGGTCATTTACATTAGTTAGATAGTTTAGTTCTTTTATTCATGTCATGAATTTCAGAAAACTTTTGTCAATATTCGGACGTTTTTCAGCAAAGGAATAACAAATATAGGAAAACATTGAAATACAATAGATATCACACCTTAACTATCATACATAACCAATCGTATTCATATAATAGCCATTACATTGATAATTTTTGACACTAAATTCAACGACGAGTACAGGCAGGGCATATCAAACTTGCTCTCGTTAATATGTACATATGTATATTTTGAGTTACCGCAAATGACCTAATATAGCGCTGATAATGGAATACAGCGCGGGAATCAAATAAGGGGCGGATCATTCGATCTCTAGGTTTCTACATGTAACGTAATGGAGAAAGTGGTGAACCCACCTGATGAATAGAACGCGGGTGCTCTATTAAGTCATTTACGGTAAATGTCTATGGACGTGTTTTTCGAACATATTATAATGAACGTCTAATAAACCTGACACGTATGTGGACGTACATGGTACGATGGTACGACCCCTTATTATCTCCAGAAGAAATTACTGCTCATTCCAATAGATTAGGCCTCTCGCTTAGGTCAACAAATTGGCAGGGTTTAATCAGAAAATCGCAGTGTTTAATCGAAATCGCAGTGTTTGGTTATTGATTTAGCGCTCCTTTCCAAAAATGCTTTTTCGGAACATTCATGAATTCATTCGTCAAAAAATCCCACAGCAACCTTAAGTCATTCTCATTCGCAGCCCAGAATCTGTGAGGGGCCTAATCTAATGAAATGAACAGTAGAACTCGTGTCTGTCAAAGTCCAAACATTCACGTCAGAGAGAAATATCATCATTTATTTAAACGATAATCACTGACGTTACAACAACGTTAGCCTAAGACTCAGTATACGTT